>CM065594.1:36723373-36963373 GCA_033119425.1 Bufotes viridis
CAAAGATGAAATTTTTGGATGTAAAGATCAAAGATTGCATTTTTGGGTGTGAAGATCAAAGATGAAATCTTTGGGTGTAAAGATCAAAGATCAAAGATTACATTTTTGTGTATAAAGATTAAAGATAAAAATGTTGCGCATTTTTTATTTTTATTTTTTGCTGGGCAATATAGGGTGTATAGGGTGTCAATGGGTGTAAGGATAATATATTGGGTGTAAAAATCAAAGATTACATTTTTGGGTGTGAAGATCAAACATTACATTTGTGGGTGTAAAGATCAAAGATTAAATTTTTGGGTGTAAAGATCAAAAATTACATTTTGGGTGCCTGGATGACATTTTTGCGCAATTTTTTTTGCTGGGCAATACAGGTCAATGGGTGTAAAGATCACATATTGGGTATGAAGATCAAAGATTACATTTTTTGCTGTAAAGATCAAATATTAAATTTTTGCGCAATTTTTTTTGCTGGGCGATACAGGTCGATAGGTGTAAAGATTATATTTTTGGGTGTAAAGATCAAAGATTACATTTTTGGCTGTAAAGATCAAATATTACATTTTTGCGCTATTTTTTTTCGCTTGGTGGTACTTGTCGATAGGTGTAAAGATAATATATTGACAGAACCATATTGTTTACTTGGCCTGTGGAGAAAAAGTCAACGCCGTTCATTTTCTGCCTTTTGCATTTGAAATGGAATATTTTTTTGCTGCTCGATACTATTTTCGCGGTCACCTTCCGAGCTTTGCTCGACGTGTTTGGATTGGGTTTATTTCTCCTCGTTTGGAGACTCTTGTTTCCAGCCAAAGCTAAACAAACTGCATCTGCGGCGCGTTGCAAAGCCGCTCAGAAGGAGCTAACCGTATGTTTAATTACCCAGCATCTGCTGCTGAGACAACCTTCCCCCCAGAATGCCGTTCCTTGCCGCTGGTAACTCGGTATGAATTGTAAAACCTGTCAGACGGAGAAAGGATCAGGAAGCTTTTGGGCTAGACTTAACGTGACGAGTTGAAGCACTAAAACCTGATAATGCTGGCATAATCCATGCCGAATTTATCAAACATTTAGAGAACAGCAGAGGCGCTGATAAAACTCATTTATTACCCGTCCGCGCTCATTAACCTCGGAACAGCTCAATCTACCTATGCAAATAAGAGCAGGCAGCCTGACACGGGGGCCGTGTACAGAAATTACAAACAAATATTCATCCATTATGCCGCTGGAATTTAACTAACAGTAAGTGAACTACGGCTCTGACTTTTTCATTATTTATCCAGATGGATATGACAGAATGATGGAAAAGGGCCGCTTCAGTTGCCAAAGCACCGTGGGGCCAGTCAATAGCGATGAGCAACTTTGGTTTTCATAGCCAGAAGATTAAAAGGGGGGGAAAAGGGGGTGAAGATTTGAAGAAATGGAGGAAGATAACATTTTAACAACATTGTGATTTTGAACACAGACATTAAAGGGGAGCTCTCATTTGAAGCCCTCTTAAATTTTCTAATTGCAAATTGAATTCACCGAAATTCTTGAATTATTCCTCCATATATATATAATTCAGTATTCTATAGGCACCTAAGTCCTATCACCCTATGCAACTAAAGGGACAACAACCCTGCAAATTAGATCATATCAATTATCAACCAGACCGGAGACACCCAACTGTAGAGAACTGTTCCAGGGTTCTTGCCCCTCATCAGTACAGAGCAGGATAGTGGTTAGCTGGATGAAATGCCATAAGGCCCCTTTGCCAAAGATTGGGGCAATGATTGGAAAGGAGTGTCACTAGAAAAGCTTGTTCCCAATAATTGCCCTTTGTAAAGGTGGCACCACTCACCAGATGAACGAGCAAAAATATGCCATAAGTGACTGCTGCAGCCAATCACTGGCCAGTAGCGAGCAGTTTGCAGGAACGTCGTCACTGCAGCTAAAACATGACATCATGACTGCATCTGTGGGAAGGATAGGAGAGTCAGCACAGGAAATGAGTATAAAAGTTTTTTTAATTCATCTAATAGGTTTCCTGCCTTTCTAATATAAAAAAAACTTGGGCAACCCCTCCAAGAGTGTACCAGGCAGGAGAAGGTGGTCCAAACTCATCACAGCGGCGCACACAGTGTGATAGATTTAGTTCATTTGCTAGGCATGTGTAACACCCCAGAGTGGTGTTACCACTTCTGCACCTTGCTACTGTCTTTATTGGTCTAACCTCATGTCATCTTATGCATTTATTCCAGGTCTTCCACACTGTGCGTTTCTAATGATATGTAACTGTTCATGTAATGTGCCTGGTTCACTAGCAGGTGGCAACAAACACGGCAGAGATGTACTTCCAACCTTCCATTTCATTCTAACCCCCGCCCCTCTGGAGAGAGGAGGGCAAGTCCTAGTTCCTGCAGGAAGGGTGGTGCAGAAGTTCTAGTCAGTCTAGTTTACCCCCTGCTAGGGGAAAGCTGTGCAGGGGCATGTCTCTGCTGGACGTGCCCACGCCAGCCAGAGCACCTTAAGCTCTGCTGGCCATGGAGGCCAAAGATTGTAAGCCTCAGAAGCCAGGAGGAACGTTCCCTGGCATAACCTAGAGTCAGACTACAAAGTGAAGTGCAGCATACAGAAAAAGCTGAGTTATACAGCCAGCCTGTCAGTACAGAAGATTCAGAGAGAAACATATAGCAGAGTTGAGTTTGCCTGCCAGTTTCATGCTAAAGCTTGCTGGAACCAAGACAAAGCCTATAAACCATTTTGGAGAACGTTTATGCAGAGTAAAGCTGCCATTGAACTTCATCTCAAGGTCTGGACACAAGGTATTCTTTTATCCCTCAATTATTCCCTCTATTTATTGCTTCAGAGCCAAAGCCTGGATTCCAGCCATATCCAGGTAGGAGCACCGTGGATAAGAGATAGGAAGGGCCCTGGGGGGAGTCGCCCGTTGCAATCTTGGCATCACGAACAGGATCTTATTGTGTGCCTCTAAGATACAGGCATACAGAATTGTCAGGAAACCCTTAAAAATTACTTTACTACGTTTATTGCGGAGCGACAGGCGCAGGAAAGTGCGCAGCGGCTACCGAGGGGTTAATCCGCCATCTTTGACAGTGGTGGCGTATGTTCTCCTTGTAACTGAAGATTGGGGAAACAGGGACGGGCCCAGCCCAAGAGCGGGAAGTGACAGCCCTGCCCACCGGGAACTGCCCAATGCAAGTGTAGTAAGTGAAGACTCCACCTCCAGGAGTACGCCCCTTTTACCAGTGTGTGCCAGAGAGACAGAAGAAGAAAAAAGGTGCGTCCTCTGCGGCCCAACTGGAGTGAAATGGTGAGGGCCGACGTGCAGGCTGCTCTACAAGAAGTGAGACTCTCGCAAGTACAGTGGAACCCGGAGAGAAGGTTCGAGGAGATCATTGCGCCAGCTGGTGCAGTGGAGGCGGCTGGAGTGTCCACTCCACCGCCCAGGAAAAGCGGGTCTTTCTCCCAGTTGAACCCGATGGTCCTGCCTTAAGTTACAGCCCATGCCCAGACAATGTAGGATTACAAGAAAGTCATTTCTGGTGATGGACTGGGTGATCCATGTCCTAGACCACCCACGGCCGGGGATCTGAAGCTGCGCCGGGGGAACCGTCTTGTGGTTCTCCATGGAACGCAGCTCTGGTCTCCTGGTGAAGAACTCTTCGTGGATGGCAGGTCGGTGAAACGCCCCTACCTTCCCCAGGCCTGTCATAGCTTATACGCAAGGGGTCACGTGGAGTACTCCCCCATGGGCTCCTTCAAGGGACCATTAGCTAACGGGCTGACCCTCCTGTCCAAACCCCTTGTCCCGTTGCCAGTAGCTGAGTGCTGGAAGCAGGATCCAGCCGCCGCAGGCCGTGTGCGTTGCCTCCAGGAGACCGCGGAGGGAGTCCTCCACTTCCAAGAAAAGGCACAGCCACAGCCGGACATTCTGATCCCGGGTCTAACGCCTTCAACTCTCCAGCTTGGATGCCTGACAACTACCGCTCTCTCCTGTAATCCGACTGTGGTTAACTACCTGCTGCCCTGGAAAATGGCGTCCGCTGCAGCAGAAGATTCCTGGGCTTCATCACCACCGTTGGATATTCCTTGGCCACAGCCCCTACAGCTGGAGATTCTGAGCTCCCCTGCCCCGGCAGGAGGTTCCCGCACTTCAAAAGAAAATGTGGCTGCCGCCATAACCACCATGACCACCCGGTCACTACCGAGGTCCTCCACTAGAGATGAGCGGAGCACCACCATGGCAGCGAGTTTGGCCTACAAGAGGCAGGAGCGCCCTCTAATGTAATTAAGTAGCCCCAGCAGCGAGGAGGATTTTCAATACCTCCTCTAAGGAGCCCCTCTATTGCATCCTGAAGGAAAGAAAAATCCACAACATGGACTGGACTGGGTTGGTGACCCATTTTCTGCTTGGTTGCCCCCTGTTTGTTTCTTATCCAGATGGACATTTTTGTAAGGACTCCCCCCATCTGCAGAAACATTCCCCAGTTGCGCACGTCAGCTTCCAATTCCATTTTTCCCTTTTCTCAGGTTAAGCGAGATCCTCCTTTTGCTCAAAGGGTTCTCATCATAATTGCTGCTATTCTATACATACCCATGTGGACTACAAATGATGACATTGCTACTTCATGTGGAATACAAATTACTTTGGCACTATTTGTTCCAATTTGGTGCACTTGATCCGCCAGCATTAAAGGAAAAGATTCTAATGTGAATTTGATTGAACTATGTTATTGTATTATATATTTGTACTATTTTTGCACCAATGTTTTACCATTTCAGCAACGTTCAAGTATTTAGCCCATTGTCTGGACTCTATTACGGGTACCACAATGTGATCCTATGTATTACAAATGGACTCTGGACTTAATATAGTTAGCAAGATAGCTAGCACCTTACTTTCTAGCTCATATGGACTGCCTCTGAGGATGTCAATGTAGAGTCACAAGCAGGTCTAACAATGTCAAGGGTAACCCCGCTGCTAATGTGTGTTTAGAGGGAGTTCTGGGAGAGAAGCGGCTCCTCCTCCTACTTTGGTGTGTCCTATGGCCTAGTGCGCAGCCTTATGGATATGTATTTTACCTACCTGTTCAGTCATCAAGGTGACAAAGCGTAAAGCATGATAAGGCCTTGGTGCTTAGAAGGGAATACAGGATGAAGCCACCCTTCTATTTGTGGGTGTCTCATAGTATCGAGGAGGGATTACAGTACATGACACCCCCATGTTCCATATACGACTCTGGCCCAGTCCTGTGTGGGGTATTTAAGTGCTAAGTGCTGGTTATACCGAGAGGACAAACTGTGAATAGACGACACCCTACTCATACGGGCAGAAACCTAGCGGTAGCCATCTCTATGTTAGGATATGTATGTCATGATAGTATAAAGTCTCATGCAGCACTTTAACCTTTCTTGGGTACCGTTAGAGCACACCCTAAGCACTAGCCAAGGACAGCTTGGCTTTAAGTAAGGGGGAATGTAAGACCCTAGAGTGGTGTTACCACTTCTGCACCTTGCTACTATCGTTTTTGGCATTGGTCATGTCATAACCTTATGCATTTATTCCAGGTCCTCCACACTGTGCATTTCTAATGTTATGTAACTGTTAATGTAATGTGCCTGGTTCACCAGCAGTTGGCAGCAAACATGGCAGAGATGTACTTGGATAGAATGGAACCTTCCATTCCATTCTAACCCCCCTCCCCCTCTGGAGAGAGGTGGGCGAGTCCTACTTCCTGCAGGAGGGGTGTGGCAGAAGTTCTAGTCAGTCTAGTTTACCCCCTGCTAAGGGAAAGGTGTGCAGGGGCATGTCTCTGCTGGACGTGCCCACGCCAGCCAGAGCACCTTAAGCTCTGCTGGCCATGGAGGCCAATGATTGAAGCTATAGAAGCCAGGAGGAAAGTTCCCTGGAATAACCTAGAGTCAGACTACAAAGTGAAGTGCAGCATACAGAAAAAGCTGAGTTATACAGCCAGCCTGTTAGTACAGCAGATTTAGAGAGAAACAGATATAGCAGAGTTGAGTTTGCCTGCCAGTTTCATGCTTATTGCTTTGGAGCCAAAGCCTGGGGTCCAGCCGTATCCAGGTAGCAGCACCGTGACACACATAAAGAGACATTTTAGGCTGCAACATACTGCTCAGCATTTCCTACACCTGGGACGCGATAGGAAGGTCCCTGGGGGGAGGCGCCCATTGCACATGTAGGACACTTTTATCTTCCTTACACTGCCTCTTTTTTATTTACTTTAGACTGCTATTTTTGCTAAATTTTGGTGCAATTTTGGTTCAATCTGGATCATTTTAAGACTCCTCTAAGGCACATCCTGATTTCCAAACCTGTCACCTCTCCTGACATGTCTGTTTCAGTAACTTCTTGCATTCCCCATAATATTTGTGGAGCATCTATTCTTATAACTCCCCCCTCTATTATTCTTGTTATGAATGAGTTGTTAGCAGTTTGCGATGAAGGTCCATCTGGGTGTTACCAGTTGGGGTTGTGTTTCTGCACAGTTTGATGCTACCCAATCAGTGTTGCCAGTGTCAGACTGTGCGGGGACATACCCCCAACTGGAAACATCCAGCTGGACCTTCATTGCAAACTGCCAGCAATTCATTTATAACTTCTAGGAGGAATAATAGACGAATGATTTAATATAGTGTCATAAGAATGGATGCTCCAGAACAGGGGATGTAAGTAATTACTAAAACAGACATGTCAGGAGAGGTGACAGCTCCTTTTCAAACTGTCTAGTGTCAATCCCTAAAGTTAGATCTGATACACACCTAGAGTGTTGCTCCTATCATATTTGTGTCTCAGAAAATGGTTGTCCCCTTTGAATTTCATTCAGTTTTTGCCATAGCATTCCAAGCAATGACTAATATGTAAGTGAAGGTTATGTACAAGAATACTGAAATTTTAACACATGCGCAGGTCCAACTCTAACCTATATTAAAGAACAGGGGTTGGCTCATCTCAGACATTAATGGCATATCCCTAAAATACACCATCATTGTCAAATGGGTCCCACTTCTGGGAGCCACTCCTATCTCCAGAAGGGGCCCCGAGGTGAAAATAGAGCAACTGCTCAAGTACTGCCAGCCTCCATTCACTGCTATGGGAGTTCGGAAAATAGACAAACTCTAGCATGGCTATTTCCAGCACTCCCATAGTGGTGAATGGAGCATTGGGTGCACTTGCATCGTGCGCACTCCATACACCGCTATGGGACTTCTGAAAGTAGCTGAACACACTTGCTTGACTATTTTTTAGAACTCCTATAGTGATAAATAGAGAGTACTCTGCTCATGCGTGATGTACTCTCCTTGACTTTGAGGATCCCGTTATGGAGATAGCAGCAGATCCCAGAGGTGGGACCCATACCTATCTGACATTGATGGCATATCCAAGCATAGACAACCCATTTAAAGGGAATCTCATCAGATATTCATGCATTAAACAGCTACTGGTGTCCTATCGGTAACATACACAGCATCACAAAAATACTTTTTGGTCCCGTTGTTCATTTTCACAGAAAAAATATTTTCAGCCATACGAAAAATAGTTTAAAAGCGCCGTCATCATCTCCTTATCATCTTCTCTCCACCTCTTTCAGCTCTCTACAACAGCAACCCACTAGATATAATCCTGCACAATCCTGGACTCATCTTGTCTCGGGTGCAGTAAGTACCCCTCTGTGGGCAGCAGCATCATCAGGTTCACTGCTTGTGCACAACAACTGTGCAGGTGCTAGTTGAGTTCAGCAGTGCGCCTGCACAGGATTTCATCTAGGGGTTTGCTTAGGTAGAGAGAAGAATGCAGTGTAGAGAAGAATCCAAGGGGAGGATCGATGCTCGATGTAGATGGGAATGCTTGGTTACCATTAGCCCTGGGGACCACCCCTTGGGATCTGTTAAGTTAATTTGTAAAAAAAAAGGACCAAAAAGGTATGTTTGTGATACTGAGCACCAAGAACTGTTTAACGCATTAAATTGTGGTGACTGACTCCCTTTAAAGTCTCTATAATTTCTAGTAAACATCAACTGCTCAAAAGAACTATGGGATGAATGCATTTGACCAGAACCTCCCCAAAATTTCCAATGCCAGTCACGACTCGCCACCTTCTGGAGGGCGAGGTAGTACTTGACTTTTGGCCAAGGCCGGCATTCAATGAGATAATTCATCCTTGGCCATCAAAGACTTATTATGATCAATTAAACTTTTTCTCCTGACCTCATACATTGCCGTCTTGTTATTGCTCCAACTCTGGAGCCAATTAAGGCTTCTTAAATGACTGTAGAATCATTAAATTAGGTAAGTGTGCTTAATTATGATTTAATTACTAATTTGTTCTCTCAGATCTGCTTCTTTCTTGAACAATTACTGCCAGAATAATTAATTTCCTTTCAGCTGCTTCTGGCTCCTTTATAAAGAAAGATACACAGCTTGTAAAAGATTTGTTAGTCCCACACAGATTAGCAGTCCCACTAGGCGTGTGCTGTACAAATTTCCAGCCGTAGATAACTGCATAAAAGTGTCTTAAGGAAATCTATAGGTGCCTGCCTACCAACTACCAAGCTATCCACATCTCCAGGTTATTTCACAATTATCCCGTGGCTATGATACAGAAATGCATATATTATGGCTTTCCTGTAATTGGGTAAGGAGAGATAAATGCAGTGAAAATAGTGAAAAAGCCCATGAAAGAAGTTGATTGTAGGCGGACAGTAAGCCATAAGTTAATAGGCATTAAAAGAATTGCAATGTGAGAAGGGCACTTCTGATAATATGAAGAATAATGAAGGTCAACTACAAGGATGTTTTGAAAATGAGGTTATCTCTATAGTAGGTAATAATAGAATTAGTTAGTTACCAAGTTCTCGTTAAGGTTTTGGTCTTAGACAACCTAAAGGGGTTGGCCTATCTTAGACATAGGATATGCCACAGGTGTGGATTCCACCTCTAGGACCCACACATGTTGTGAGAATGAGGCCCCCCCGAAGTAAATAGCATTTCACACATCCATTCATTTTTGGAGTCCTGAAAATCGCCGACTGAACCCACTTGGCTATTTTTGGAAGCCCCATAGCTGTGAATAAAAAGCACGCCTTGTAAGTTCGGCCACCATTCTATTCACTGCTATGGGACTAGGAAGTGCTACGCTATTTTCAGAACTTCCATAGCGGTGAAAGGAGGATGTGTGTGGCTGCTCTTTGTTCACTTTGGGGATCTAACTCTGGAGATAGGAGAGGGTCCCAGAGGTGGGACCTGTACCTAGCTGACATTGATGGCAGATCCTAGAGATATGCCATCAGTATCCCAGATGGGAATACCCCATTAAAAAGAATATATTGCCTATGTTTATATCTACTTATAAAAACACAGATAAATTGATGCATATCATTATAATTTGTTTTTATTTTCTTATATTTTTTATTCAATTTTACATACAAGATTATGGCGACAGCCATCTTGCCTGAGCTTCTGTTAACAGCATTCAGCTAACAGATTTGCTTTACAGCAGCCACATGGTACATAGAAACCTGTACACCTGGACTCATAGACTTGTATTGGAGAGTGTTGTGGGCATGCTCTTTGATCATTGTGTAGAGATCATCGTGCAGGAGGAGGAAAGAGGGGAGGTGTGGCCATCATCTTTTGTGAAGAGTGTGGCCCTGTATTTTATATATATATATATATATATATATATATTAGAAAAATGGCCACAAAATTTACCACAATACAAGTTTTTCACTTTATCTTGGAATATTGGAGTCCTACCCTTTTTTTTCTTTATAATTATATATATATAATTATATATATATATATATATATATATATATACACACACACACACTATTCACAAAAACTTAGGGATATTTGGCTTATTTGGATATTTGTGGGTGAAATTTCAGATGGACCTAAAATGCACCTTCACAGGTGAACTTAATGTGACCTTCTGTAAACTTTTGAATGCACGTGTCCAACTGTTCAATGTTTCAGTACTTTTTGTACAACTTGCTGTTCTTTAACAAGGAGCTTAACGCCAAAATTCACAACAGGTGTTTGATCCATAAATCGCCCAATAAATTTCCTGGTTCATTTAGAATTGGTATTTAAGCAGTCCTCCTCATCATGCTGTTCACATTCTGACATCATGAGACCAAGACGACACCTAACAATTGATCAGCAGTACCTCGCCACTGCGAGGCTTCATGCAGGATGTTCTCAGACGGAAGTGGCCATTGAGCTTAGAATGTCACAGAGTGTGATCAGCAGGTTGCAACAGAGATACAGAAAGACTGGAAGAGTCACAGAAGGCACAGAAGTGGACGTTCTTTGGCAACATCCCACACTGATGACCCTCCAGACATATTTAAGGGAGGTGAGAGGCAGCCAAGTGTCTCGTCAGACCATTCAAAACCATTTAAATCAGCGTGGTCTGCGTGCTCGATGACTTGCAAGGGTACCAGACCACAGGCGTCATCGCCTTGCATGGCCTAGGGAACATCTAAACTGGACAAGTGACCAGTGGGCCTCAGTGCTGTTTACTGATAAAAGTCGATTCACGCTAACCAGAAATCATGGCTGCCAACGAGGTTGGAGACATCAAGGAGAGCGCTATGCATCAGCCACTGTTGTCACCAGATGAGCCTTTGGTGGTGGTGTTACAGTGTGGGCAGGTGTGTCTATTCAATACAGAACTGCCCTACACTTTGTGAATGGTACAGCGACAAGCCCATACTACTTGAATAACATCATTAATCCAGTCTTTGTGCCCCTGCATGTACAACACAGGCCTAATTTTATCTTTATGGATGACAATGCGCCAGCTAATCCAGATCGCATCATTGGGGAATGGCTGCTGGAGACTCGGGTACCTCAAATGGAGTGGCCTGCACTTTCTCCAGACCTAAATTCCATTGAAAACCTATGGGATCAGCTAAGTTACCGTGTAGAGGCTCGCAACTCTGTACCACAGAACCTCAATGACCTGAGGGCTGCCCTTCAAGAAGAATGGGATGCCATGCCTCAGCAGAAAATGAGAATAAACAATAAACAGCATGAGACGTCGTTGTCAAGCTGTAATTGATGCTCAAGGCCACATAACAAGTTATTCAGACATTGTCATTTTTGAGGGGGTGTACCCACCACTGGTGTTGGCTTTTGTTTCAATAAATTGTTTGAGATTAGAAAATCACCATTGCTGCTTCTACTTAAATGCACTACTTTCCTTATATAATATCCCTGTAGCGTGAACTTTTTATGTTTTCCAACAATTTTCACCCAAAAGCCAAATATCCCTAACTTTTTGTGAGTAGTGTATATACAGGTGTTACCTTTCATTATTATTAGTTTTGTAATAACAATGAGAAGAGAAGTGATCTGTACTGCCAGCCTATTATGACGCTCTGTGGTCAAGGTGAAAACTGCAAGATTTCAGGATTATTTTTTTATAGGGTCAGGGAAAATTAAATAAATTATTCATTAAAAACTCAAAGGAAGTGTAGACATAGCCTTGTGACCCTTGTTGCAGAACGTGGAAGACAAGCAAAGGGAATACAAAGGTCCTCAATGGGAAAACTCCCCAGCAGATGGCACTAAATGCTTCATTAAAAATGATTTTTTTTCTATTTTTCTATAAAAAACGTTTGCATATGCATCTTTACGGAGGCAAGACCTGAAATTGTTCTTTTTATAAATTTAAGGCCTGACGTCTCCGGTACTGCAAAGGTATAACAGAATTCTTGAGCTTTGCAACCATTCGATGGATAAAGCTGTGAACTGATCAAACTGAAGGGCCCTTTATATGGTCCGAGAATCGCATAGATCTGGTGGTGTAAATTTCCCGCCGATTACCCAATGAACTAGCGAAACGCTCGTTCATCGGGTAATTGGATCATTTGTGCAAACACAAAAATCCACAGGACTTTGTTTTACGTCCTGCACAATGTACACCAGACAGATCCGTTATGCTTGCCCTTAGACGTCTATTATGACCGATCAAAACGGATTGCCTCTTAAAGGCTTTCGTTTAGCATTCTGTCCAAGAATTCCATTATATAACGCAATACCCTAATGCAAGTTCAAACCCGCCCTAAAGTGTATGAGCATTTTTAGTGGGTTGTAAGCTAGTCTTCAAGTTCAACCTTTTATACAGAAATCAAGCCTAGAACCACATTGACCAGTTTGCCTTCCTGACCCTAATAGACATTGGACTGATCCCATATAAGACAAACAGAAATGCAATAGACAATATTATATTTAAGCAAAATGACATTAACTTCTGACGACTGTGTGAGACAATGGCAACAGTCAACTAGAACATAAACTTCTGAGGATAGTTGGGTGGGTTGGTGAAGGGGAACAGTCCAAAGGCTGTCAATTAGATCCTAAGAACACACCATAACAGGCTGACCTTGAGTTCTCTTCCTATGGCTATGGCAATAGTAAAACGGTGGCTATTGATGCTTTGAGAGCCCAATGATCTTGGGGATTTTTTCAAGATCACAATTCTTAAAGGGGCACTCTGGTCCACAGGATAGGGGATAACTATCAGACCGGTGGGGGTCCTACCACTGGGACCCTCACCTATCATGAGAACAAGGGCCCCGTAACCCGTGGAGCCCCTCTGAAATGGACAGAGCGGCTGGTCAGAAAATTGCATCGCCGCTCTACTGGTCTAATTATTGTCCCCTATCCTGTGGATGGGGGATAACTTGTTATAACCAGAATACCCCTTTAATTATTTATTTAATCATCTATAATGTATGGTTGCACTTCAGAGAATCTCTGTAGTTTTACATTTTTGAGAATAGTCCAACAATTATCAACATTTTCTGCCATTATTAATCTTGCAAGAGCATGTTGTTATTCCAGCAGCCTTGCCCACCGCAGCGCCACATCTTCTGCTAGGCTTCACAGCCTGCTCTATAGGGCATTCACGCGCACGTTCACGTGTTCCCAGCTGATGGTTTGCTGTCCTTGGGTACTTAATGCACCATCCCAAGTAGCAGGTTGCCTGAGCTTTAGGTTACCAAGTCTCTAGTTAACTGCAGAAGTTATCATTCTCTGACTTCTGTGTAACAAATGTGGGCCTGACAACTGACTCTGACTCCAAGCGCCTGCCATGACCTTAGGAATTGTCTTTCATATACGTGTGCGGTACAATACCTACTCCTACCAAGCAAAAACACGCACACATATAGTATAAATACATGCTTTATTGAAATAGTCAATCTAAAAAATCATAACAGACATGATTAAAAAAGCAGCAATACTGAAGGTACCATAATAAAGACCCTAACCCCCCAAGGTACAGTAATCTGGTCATATAGTGCAGTAATCACCAAAGTATACAATTGACATAAAAATGACAGTAATCATAAATGGTAAAACGCACTGTCAAATATATAATATGCATGTAAACTATACCATTTAGATTGTACTGGTACCATCAACATATAGCATAGAGGCACATACTAACAGTGACACCAGTATTTCTGATGGAAGTGCCAACTACACCAGGACTATTCCATTAGTAGCGGCCTGGTTGGTTCCCAGCAGCAAAATTCAGATGCCTGAATAGGGGTTAAAGGGATGAATACCAGAGGACTGCCAGGACAATGCCCTTAGATTTGGTTAGCAGGGACAGTGGGTCCACACCCACTGCCAGTAATAGATGTTCCTGAAATTTACACTTCTGACGTCCTTCTGTATTTTACCTGCAAGAAGTGATCTCGAGTTCCCTGCAAGGTTCATAAATAGCATGTTTCCTCATGTTACGCCACAGGGTGCAGTGGTGGATCCTCTATGTGCAATCTCATTTGTTCAAGTAAAACTGGAGTATAGACTCTAAGGGATTATACGTTCTTCACCCTATGCACCACAAGGAGGGACTTTCCTGCTGTCAATCCCCAGATTACTCTACATGAAATAGTCTTGAATTGGTGGCATGGCAGTGAAGTCCAGTAATGAGGAGTGTTCATTACCAGTAGGACAGCAGAAGTAGGATGCTTCATTGTGAGCAAGCCAGGGTCAAAACCATGGAACCACAGGTGTCATCAATACAAGGAGCAAAACAAAATGCAAGTCAGACAGATGTTCAAGGTTCATCAAAAGTCAGTCTTGAAACAGCTGGGGTCAACCGGGAGAGAATAGCACTAACCTTATAATCAGGCAAAGTTTGCAGACCAGGAAAAGGTTTTATTTTTACTTTCTACCCATGACATTATCTTTAGGTGCCGACTGCCTTGGCAACTTGGCGCTGAAATTCAGAAGAGCTGAACCGAAGTCAGTATAGGCAGGAGATGTAGAAAATCCTGCCAAGATTTTGACTTTCATTTAGATATTTACACAAAGATATTATATACCCTTATCCCTCTGTAGAATTAATATATAATCTTATCAACCTTTGCTAATGAACAAGATCTTCATACCCTTTGTGATTCATTGAC
Source organism: Bufotes viridis (assembly GCA_033119425.1). Classification (NCBI taxonomy): domain Eukaryota; kingdom Metazoa; phylum Chordata; class Amphibia; order Anura; family Bufonidae; genus Bufotes; species Bufotes viridis. The sequence goes on from CM065594.1 coordinate 36,737,828, forward strand.
AGGAAAGGTGATCAGGGATTGTTAAATTTCCCTACCTAGGCTCCAGGAAATATATACCTCTTCCAGGGAAAGCTGGATGAGATATGAAGAATCCAGGAAAACTGAGTATCCCTAGCAAACAGTAGTTTGGTAAGTCCTGATTTTTATGGAATGATCGACAGGTTGGTAGTGGGGCCTATCATTCCCTTCCTGGCTAGTACAAGTTTTCTTTGTAACACAATCTAGATGGTTACTGGGATATTAAGGTGTACACTAGAGAGAGCCATCTGAGGAGATAGAACCTATATGGAGAGACTGTTACTGTGGATTTATAGCCATAAAAGTGGAAATTTGCTCTTGTTGTGAGATAAAACATGGTAATGTAATTTTGTTCAAGTGGTTGGTAGTAAGCCACTTATATAGTCAGGAAAACTGTTATGCTTAGTTAGCACTCAGCCGAGAACTGGATTTCAGCATGCTCAATCCTTTGCTTCTGTAGGAGATATGTAGTAGTGATCCCTTCTTTAAAAAACAAACAGTAGGGGTCATTTATTATGGCTGTACCCCAATTTTCTGGTGAAGAAAAGTTTTGTCCTAAGTATGGGTTTGCAGCAAAATTTCCAACTTTTTAGCATTTAGCCTTGTCACTTGTCAGTTTTCCAAAAACTAGGCATGGGTGGGAATAGGCAGGGCTTATTTAAGAACATGTGTGCAAAAAATATCCTTCGCGGTCACAAGAGTAAAGAATATAGCTGTGCCATTTATGTGGCATTCATTAATATGTTTGGAGCCTCCAAACCACTACTAAATGTTATAAAGGAGGGTAGCCGGTTCCTAATGGTATACTTTTATTTCCTTGCAGTTTTGGCATCATGCAGGAGAATAACTTATTATGCATGCATATATAGAGTCATGAGGTTGGAGCTCCTCTTGGGAGGAGTCATGCTAACATGTTTGACATCTTACAGACGCGGTACATCATCACAAGTCCCTTTTAGCACATGCACAGATGATACCCTGGCTGGTATACCTCAATTCACTACAAATACACCAGAGCTGGCCTGTGGGATGCCAATCAAGCCAGGAGGGGGACCATGCTGACAAGTTTCTATTAGCTAAAAGGTGCTGAAGATGTTCAACCAGAGTCCTGGCGTGGGAAAATTTTCCTTTGAGAAAATCTCTTTAGTCACAAGTGTCACAAGTCACAGTGAAAATAAACTTTCATAACTAAGGGTCCTTTCACACTTGCGTTCTGAGGATCCGGCAGGCACTTCCGTCCCGCCGGATCCGTCAGAACGCAAGTCGTCTGAAGCATTAGAAGACTGATCAGGATCCTGATCAGTCTTCGAAATGCTTTCAGGTTACTATGGCAGCCAGGACGCTATTAAAGTCCTGGTTGCCATAGTAATAGTGGGGAGCGGTATACTTACAGTCCGTGCGGCTCCCGGGGCAATCCAGAATGACGTCAGAGCGCCCCATGCGCATGGATCACGTGATCTATGCGATCACGTGATCCATGCGTGTAGGGCGCCCTGACGTCACTCTGGAGCGCCCCGGGAGCCGCACGGATGGTAAGTATACTGCTCCCCCGCTCCCCACTACATTTTACCATGGCAGCTAGGACTTTAGCGTCCTGGCTGCCATGGTAACCATTGAGAAAAAGCTAAACGTCGGATCCGGTGATGCGCCGAAACAACGTTTAGCTTAAGGCCGGATCCGGATTAATGCCTTTCAATGGGCATTAATTCCAGGTCCGGCCTTGCGGCAAGTGTTTTGTTGGACGGAACAAAAAGCACAGCATGCTGCAGTATTTGCTGCGTCCAAAAAATGTTCCGGCCCTGAACTGAAGACATTCTGATGCATCCTGAACGGATTTCTCTCCATTCAGAATGCATGGGGATGATCTTGATCAGGATTTTTCCGGCATAGAGCGCCGAGGACGGAACTCTATGCCGGAAAATAAAAGCGCCAGTGTGAAAGGACCCTAAAGAACCACTTTATACTGAGTGCCTAGTGCAACTATGAAAAAACCTGGTTTGCATTTCCCTGCATATAGGGATAGATTTGCCTATAGGCACAAGAGGCTTTTGTCTGCAGGGTGACCATAAAGGGAAGGCACCCAGTCCTTATGGTTGAGGGTAGATTAAAGTTCATACACAGGAAGTTGTGCTGCCAGTTTTAGATTTTGGTAGAAGTACTTTTGTGCCAAAATGTGCATTTTTTGCTGTTTCAAGCTACCAATGCCAACTTTGAAAAATGGTGGAAAAGTTAGGCATGATTTGGTATGTTAATTAGTGTTTAAAAAAAAAGTTGCTAAATGCAGCAAGCCCCTGAAGATCTGGTGCAGAGGGTGGGAATGTTGGTTTTACGGGAGAAGAATCGCTGGTTCCCAGGATTAGGGGCTCTGACTTCCTCTGCCTTCTCTGTCTCAACTCCTTGCAGGAAGCAGGACCAGCCCACTCCAACTAATAGGGGAGGGAAGGTGTGGTTAGCCCTGTTTCTGCCAACCACTGCCAACCATTACCTCCTCTTTCTGGAACACATGGCCAATACATGGAAAACATAACATTACATATAACATAACTATATACAATTGCAGGTCTGGAGTACTGCAAAATCATTGATGAGGTGTGTAGGAAAAATGAAGTAGCATTTCTAGATGCACCAAATTTAACAAACATTGTGACAAATTTGTTGCACCTTTCATCAACTCAAAGCAAAATGGCCCATAATGATGCATTCCCTTCTGTGTTTTATACGTATAGGTCCCTTAGAAGTAAACTTGGTGCTGCCTATAAGTTTCTGCAGTAAAGTTGATCATACACATTAGGCCTTATGCCCACGGCCGTTGTTTTGGTCCGCGTCTGAGCCGAATATTTTGCGGCTCGGGCGCAGACCCATTCACTTCAATGGGGCCGCAAAAGATGGGGACAGAACTCCATGTGCTGTCTGCATCCGTTGCTCCATTCCGTGGCCCCGCAAAAAAAATAGAGCATGTCCTATTCTTGTCCGTTTTGCGGACAAGAATAAGCATTTCTGCAATGGGCCGCGTTCCGCTCCACAAATTGCGTAACAGAATGCGGAGCAGCTTTGGTGTTTTGCGGATCCGCGATTTGTGGACCGCAAAACACATACGGTCGTGTGCATGAGGCCTTAGACTAATGTTGACTGAACCCAACAGTTTCAGTGGGACTTGCCAATCATCTAATGTGTATGGGATGTCCTGACTTTCCTCCAAAGGGAGATGTTGATAGGATGAAGTATCAGGCTGTTGGATTTCAGCAGGCCCAATCCTTTTGTTCTCAGGGGTGTCACTCACCTTTCAGAGCACATGATTGGTCGGCCAATCCTTAGGTCACGAGGAATAATTGTTGGCCAAATGGACAGCTATTTAAAGTGCATGGCCAATCGAAGGCTGGGGATAAATGCTAAACATATATGGCTTTATCTTGGAATAATGAGGGCCGATAGGAGCCAGTCTTTATTTTTGGTTTGTCTACTGGTTGTAAAACTTTGTATTATTGGTATTTAGTCTCAGAAATTAAATGATATCAGTCATAGATCAATTTACAAACCACATACACGGCATGGTGCAGTCATTCTCACATGGTAATAAACCAGATATTAAGAAGTACAGATAGGTAAATGTTCTATTTCATTCTACAGTCCTGTCATCGGCCTAACCAGATGTAGCTTTTTCTGTATGTGATCCAAATTTTACTCTTCATTTATTCTGTATCTTTGCCTGCTTATATATTTGAGAGATTCCTTTCTTTGCCTCTTTATTCAGTGTCTTTGTAATTCTTTCATAGATGTAATAGGTATTAGACCTTCGATGAAATACTTGCTTTAAAAAATGATAGGAAAACCTAACAATGCTTTGTAGATGGGACTTTGGGGGGTCACATATCAAGATCTCCAAAAGTGCATCTAATAGCTGGAATAATGGAATAAACTTCTCCATCTAGCTCTGCACAATAGATGCCAGTCTTTGGGCTGAGAGGTGTTCAGCTCAGATGAAAACGAAATAAACCATTGGTACCTCAGGTGTTAAAGCTGATAAATCCCATTATGAGACATCTGCCCTGTAATCTCTCCTTTTTTCTTTTGTGTTTACGTTCTTTGGGGGGAAAAATCAAGAAGAAATTCGTAATGAAAACTTACCCATGGCATTTTATTGTCCAAGTTGCATGCAACCTCCTGTTTTGTTATATGGTGTAATACTGTATGGATAGAATCATCACTTTTAGGACATTGGATGAACGGATGAGGACAATCATGGAAGCGCTGGATAAGGACAGTGGTCATGAGATGTAGTATGGCGTGCACCACCGATGACATACAGTAGCACTGAAGTATGCAAAATGTGTGATCATAGGTAACCAATGTGATACATTTATTAGGGAAATCAGTAGCTGAAAGGCATTGGAAGATATTCTTCCCTACAATTATATCAGTTTTTCAGCATAATTGCAGTGGAAATAAAGTTGGCTGATACTATTACTGACGTAAAGAAGTGGACCGATCATTTCAGCCATGGGTTAGAGACAAGGGCATGGTTTGAAGCACCTGGGCACCAATGCAAAAATCTATGGAAATGTTCATTCTAATTTATTTTTAAGTGCCAGAGGACCCAGGTCAGAGGGTATCTGCAAATTGTTTGTTATATACTGTTATGCAATGTTATACCATGTATTGTAATGTTATGTTATATATTGCAACCAGTATAGCTATGTATGTATGTATGGCACAGCAGCGGTTAATAATCCTGGGCCAGCCCTTGTAGGAGGCTAGGTAGTGGCTGGTTCCACTCGGGAGTCTATAGGGAGGGTTCAGGGGTGCACCTAGCCTTTCTGCTGCCTGAGGCGAAAATTAAAATGGCGCCTCCCCCTCCCCCCATGCCAATTTCTTAACCTAACCCCTTTGCCACAATAAATGCACTCATTGCCCATGGACCTTCCGCTTCCCCTCTCTTGCCTCTACCTGGTGCTGCCGGAGGCTGAGGATCACCTCTCCGGGCCACATTGGTGGTGCACTCCTGGGAGGGTTCAGAGAGAGAGAGAGAGAGAGAGAGAGCTGTTGCCTTAGGTTCTTTCTCCTTTGGCCCAGATAGAGAAGGAGAAAGAAAGGAGAAACATGGAGAACTTAGAATCTGCATGGTCAAGCATAGGAGTCAGTAAGGTAACCTGCTACCAAAAGCTGCTAAGACTTTACTGCAGTGAGGAGTCCATATATCAAGCAGCACTCCGGATCACTCGGTCACACCTGATGCATCAGCCCGCCTCTGTCCTAGACTCATTCGGACTTAGATCAAGTAACAAATTCAAATTGCAGGCAGCATCCACGGTGAATTTCCTTTATTCAGGATCGCAATCCCAATAGTTAGTGCAAGTACAAAAGCAGCTACGTTTCGGCTATCTGCTAGCCTTTATCAAGCTCCTTTACTGCAGTGAGGGACATTGTTAAGACACCCTTTACACCTGGACACGACTTAGCCAGTCGTATCATTAAAAACCCTTTATCCCACAGTGGACACTACAGCCATTATTGCACTATTGCCCACCATACGGTCTGTTAGAAGAGACTTTAGCAAGAAAGAGAGGAATGAAGGCCATAACTCCCATCCTTGACTAAATCCTTCTATAGCTATCTGCGAGAGAATTGCACTCTGTACAGTTGGAATTGTGACTGTTATGACTGGATGTACTACAACTCCCTCTTTGCACCTGAGTAAAGAGAGACATTTATTCTTCTACCTTTGGCCTGATTTTCTGACTCCTACACCATATTCTGGCCATTGCACTCTGCATGCCCCGCCTTGTACCCATACAAACACTCAACATTATGTGCACCCTAACTATCATCAAGCAGGAGCCCCAACATTAAGGTGTGCCTTACTTCTATCTCTGCACGGCCCTAGGGAGCAGGTGTGAGGAAAGACACAAGATAAACAAGCACCAGTGGTAGCTGCTTCCTCTGCACCCCATATAGCTACACCACTGGCTAGAAATGATCCACAGCCCCTTAATTAAAGCTGGGCATGCAAAGAAGAAGGAAATGCATATAATAACTGCAAGGAATTAGAAAACAGCATGTCTAAAGATATTTCTAGTCCCTCTGTCTATATTCTTATCACAGTGAGTGTCCATGAACGTCAAACATGGTGGATCTAGATTCCCTTTAACGGACAGCAGCTCCCATATCATAGTCGTTTTTCAGGAGGTTTCTCCTGAAACAGTAAGATCCTTTAAAAGGAAATTGGTCACATTTTTTATTATGCACCTTATATTGTTTAGACAAGGTGCTTTTGGATGCATGGAGATGGAGAACTTACCAGTGAATGCACATATTACAGTCATGATCTGTCATGACATACTGTACATGTCTTAAGACCAATGGAACAGACTGCCCCTAACTGCGTGTCATTTTCTGAAGCCCTACACAGGTTCCCCCTGAGCCGTCTGTCAGTGTACTGCGTGCCCTGCGGGTGCACAGAGTTCCTTGACTCGAGAGGGAAGGATTTGCATGTATACCAGGGACTTTATCTAATGGAAACATTGATCAGAGCTGCTGAGAAGGCATCACTCACATTTGGCCTGTGCAGACAGGAGCAATTTATCACTGGCAGAGCATATTCTGAATTCTGAATGTAGTGGAAATTTCAGATCAGTGCAGAAAACCTCCATTAATTATGGATACAAGCAATTGAGATTGGACTGGTTGGATATAAAACTGAGAGGTAAATCTGCATCAACATTTAGGAGCTTCATCCAAGATCTATGGAGATCAGAACCAATGAAAGCCTGTCAAGCAAAAACTAAAGAAGACAACACTATCTCTATAATATACATCAGGCATGCTTAACCTGCGGCCCTCCAGATGTTTTAAAACTGCAACTCCCACCATGCCTTGCTGTAGGCTGATAGCCATAGGCTGTCCAGGTATGCTGGGAGTTGTAGTTTTGCCACATCTGGAGGGCTGTAGGTTCAGCATGCCTGATATACATCAACCAGTCATAACATTAAAGTCATATTACAAACGTATTGTGTGCTTCCACCTTCACCACCAACTCTGGTCCATGGAGGTATGGGCTCCATAAGACCTCTGAAGATGTCCTGTGGTTTCTGTCGCCAGCTGCAGATCCTTTAAATCCTGTAAGTAGGGAGGTGCTACCTCCAGGGATTGGACTTGTCTTTCCAGTACATCCTACAGATGCTTAAACTGGGGGATTTGGAGGCCAGGTGAAAACCTTGAACTTTTTGTCATGTTCCCCCAACCATTCCTGGACAATTTTCCCAGTGTAGCAAGGCATACTTTTTTGCAGTGACTTGCAAAACGAACATGGTAAAGGACTTTGGAATTTTATTTGACAGTAAATTTAACTGCACCAACCAGTGTCAGGCGGCTGCTGCCAAGACAAATGGAGCCATCGGGTACATCAAAAAGGGCATAGATGCCTGTGATGAGAACATAGTCCTGCCACTTTATAAATCACTACTCAGACTGCCCATGGAGTATCCGGTACAATTCTGTGAACAAGAAAGACATGTTAGAACTTGAGTGGATTCAAAGACGGGCAACTAAAGTAATAAACGGAATGGGTAGACTATAGTAACCAGAAAAATTACAGTTGTTCTAATTAGAAAAAAATATGAGGAGTGATAACTATGTATAAATACTAATAGCTATGTATTACTATATCATAGGATAACACAGAGATCTCTGCCATGATCTCTTTATACCCAGGACTGTGACTGTGACGAGGGGACATCCTCTGCGTCTGGAGGAAAGAAGGTTTCTACATCAACATAAAATAGGGTTCTTTACAGTAAGAGCAGTGAGACTATGGAGACTCTCTGCCTGAGGAGGTGGTGATGGTGAGTTCACTAAAAAAGTCCAAGAGGGGCCTGGATGTATTTCTGGAGTGTAATAATATTACAGGTTATAGCTACTAGATTTCTGGAGAAAGGTCACTTATCCATGGAGTTATTATTATTGCTAGATTTGGAGTCGAGAATTAATTTTTTTCCCTAAAATGAGTAAAATTAGCCTTTACCTCATGAGAGTTATTTGCCTCCCTCTGGGTCAACGTTGCAGGATAATAGGCAGAACTGGATGGAGATCTTTTTTCAGCCTTACAAATTATGTTACCATGACATGGGGATATGGTGTACTATATAGCCATATAACATTTCCAGAAGGCTAAGCTAAACCAATTAGATTGGAGTTGAGTATGCTGATCCCCAGCCGGTATAACATCTCATGAACCCCATCTAACTCCAGTGGCCAATCAAACCCAAATGGACCAAATAGTGAGTGAGAAAGAAAATGTCCTTATGATCATGGTAGGAACATAGACGTATTAGCACGGAGAAGCTAGGTCAATGTCAAAAAGCATGAGAGGCCCATGTTTACATGGAGTGCACTAGAGAAGACCTTTGATGACCTCCTTAACCCTTATTAAAAACATCCAGTTGCCCATTACTTCATCTTATTTTGCTGGTTTGAGAGTTTTACTTTACTAATTACTTCTGAGATGTTTGGCCCCAACAAATGTCTTTACCTACAATTTGATTATGTCAATTTCTTCAATGACACCATTATAGGAGGGCACGTGTTAATTTAATAAATTGGTTTAACCCGACAAGTGCTTTTTAGAGGAGGGACTTCTGTAAGTACTTGTCAGATTAAACTGATTTATTAAATTAACTCATGCCCTCTTCTGAACGGTGTAATAAAAGATATTGACATAATCAGATTGTGGTTATGGTGGTCACACTGGGCATTTTAGGTATTCAGAGGCTCACTAGAGATGAACAGACAGGTCTTTACTGAATTGTTAACCATACGGCTCAAATAAAGGTTAGAAACTCCACAATTTCCATGCCGTATGGCTTTAAATGTGATACTAATGCAAAGCAATAATTAATATCATGTGGTCAATGCATAATGATGCCTTCAACCTGCTGTGCATTGACTCTGTTTACTTAAGTTTAAAACCATCTCCAAGTCCAGTGAGAACTGCAGGCTTGTAACCAGAGATAATGCTTCTCAAACCTTGAGGGAACAATCATCTGTCCATTAAAGTGACAGCTTCTGCACAGGAATCCCCCCTGGTGACTGCAAAACATAGGGACAGCTGCTCAACTCCAGCCGGGCCTGCTAGGGACACCACTCTGGGGAGGGATAAAGGGTGCAGTGGGTCCTCTCTTTGCTAAACATGATATGTTATTTACAAAAAATATTTGTAAATGGAAGGAAGGACATCAGGACAATGGGACGAATAGCATGAGGCATAAGGCAAGGTCACCGAGCGGCTGGACACAGAACATGATAAAATCAAAAAAGAATGTGAAAAGATAAGTCAGGAGGATTATTTAAAAATCGAAGGATCTGTCCGCTTGGTGGGTACCTTCCAAATAACAGCCTTCCCCACAAGTACTGTATGTTAGCCCTCTTTCACACAAAAGTTTTTTTTGCAAGTGTACGGGCCGTTTCTTGTGTTCTGTATACGGTCCGTATACGGAACCATTTATTTCAACGGGTACGCAAAAAAAAATGGAAGGTACTCCGTATGCATTCCGTATTTCCGTTTTTCCGTTCCGTTCAAAGATAGAACATATCCTATTATTGTCCGCATCACAGCCAAGGATAGTACTGATCTATTAGGGGCCAGATGTTCTGTTCCGCAAAAAACAGAATGCACATGGATGTCATCAGTTTTTTTGGGGATCCATTTTTTGCACACCGCAAAACCATACGCGTCGTGTTCAATAGGCCTAAGAGTGTAGTTCTGTGAATAAATAATGTCCTGATTTTCCCTGGAATATAATAATATATTTAATTATGTGCATTTTATTTCGCATTTAAAAGTTCTGGATCAGTGGGTATACGTGTTGACTTCTGCAGAATGTTCTAGAGCAGAAGACGTTTTTGTAGATCTGTTATGGTGGCTCGGATAGCTGTTAGGCCACATTGAAGATGTTGAATGAGTATAACTTTTTATTCAAACTCTTCTTCCTCCCAGGAGACATAGACACTTGGTGGTTTCTCTTCCGATTCTTGGAACAGCAAAAGTCCTAGCAACCAATTCTCAGAACAGGCAACAGTAGGCAGCCCCAGGCAGGCAAACACTTCTGCAACAATCTCAGGTCTGCTGTAGGTTTCTCAGCTCTGCTATGCTGGCTGGGTTAAATAGGAAACTTTTCCTCTTCTGCTGGAACTTAGCTGTCTGTAGTCTGTCTCTTACTTTAATCCTAGGAACTTCTTCCTGGCATCAAGCTTACTTGGCTTGGCTTTAAGGCAATGCAAGCCCAGGAGGGGACAAGCAACCATGTAGACTTTAGAGGCAGGGCCTCTGGGCCCAGCAGAGCAGACAGTGCTCTGCTGGCCGACACACAACCTCTCCCAAGGATGGGGAAGGCTAGACTGACTAGAACTAACTAACTCTTCCCTCTCTAGAGAGGGCTGGAATGGAAAGAAGGCTCCATACCAGAGAAACTATCTTTGCCGTCAATGCCGCCATCTGCTGGTAGACCAGGCAAATTACACTTGAACAGTGATTTATAAGGAAAGGAATACACACATTGCAGGAAATGGCAATAAATATAGTGATAAGCGGTAGGGGCAATATTCGAATTCGTGATATTTCACAAATATTTGGGCAAATATTCACCATATATTCGAGAATATGCGAATTTGTGATCTCCAGTCATTATTTTCTCGATTGCGAAAATTCGCTATAAAAATTTGCATAAAAATTCGGTATTAATAACTGGTATTTAAAAAAACGATTATGAATATATTTCACGATATTCTAAATATTCGCGAATTCTCGAAGTGCTGATATTTGCAATTAAAATTCGCAATTCGAATATTCATGATTAGAGATGAGCGAACTTCTATTTTTAGTTTGGTGTCATGTGATCAGTGCAGGGGGCGTGGCTCAGCACTGGATTGGATAAGAGGTGATCAGTGCTGAGCCGCGCCCTGCACTGATCAGATGACGATGACGTCACCAGGTCCATAGGGTTGTCCACAGTTCGGGTTCAATGAAGCATCCCCTTATGGATTCCAAATGCCGTTATGGTCCGCGGTAGTGGAATCCATAACGGGATGCTGAGATAACCTGAACCTGAACTTTGGACGCCGAACTAAAAATAGAAGTTCGTTCATCTCTATTCATGATCAATACTAAATAAATATATACGATGACACGGGATCACACAATACAGATAGTGGGGGTCCCAAAAGACGTAGTAATGCCACTTTGGGGTATTACATCCACGTTTGTAGATAAATGCAAGCAACCTCCACAACCAATCACTGGACTCAATGGCGATGCTAGTATGAATGACATCACAAGCGAGGCTAGTGTTTGGCTGCAGCACTCATTTGGATGTACATGGCATCATGACTGCAGGATCACTGAGGACCATTGGAGAAGCTGTGCTGGAGCAGCAGAGGAGTTGCACAGCTGAATATTTTTTTCTTATTTTTTTTTCTTCTTTAATTAGCCAAACAAAAATTCAAATCTTGGACAACTCCTTTTTCATTTATTATGTTTTATACACCACTTCTTGGCGTATTACGTTGCAGATTTTGTCACAGAGGTGTTTTGCAGCAAAATCTTTAACTGTACCCTGCTCACGCCACTTTTGAGAAATGATGGAAAAAGGAGGCTTGGCGTGGGCAGGGAAGAGGGCAGGCGGGCCCGTCTCATTCATCATTTTTCACGCCATAAACTGGCATTAAACTGCACCGGCAAGGGAGCTGACAAAGATTAAAGCATGTCGCATGGTCAGCGGCAGCAAGCGCCAAAGTTATGTAAGAGGCGTCTCTACAGAACTTAGGCTCATCCACTGGCAGCACACAGGGTTTAAGACTGACGTATCACTCGCCGGTCTTAATAAATGTCCCCCTTAGTGTCAATAATTTAAATAATCCATCAATGGGGGGAGATCCCTTATCTTGGACTGTATTCACCTTTCTCGTACATCATGTATCTCAAAGGGTATCTAAACATTTTGATGAGATTTGGAAGGCATGACATGAAACAATAGGATACTATTGACAGAGATGTTAGGAGAAGCTCGCTCTATAGGGCACATTATGGTTTTTTTAGACCAGAGGTCAGCGAAAAAGAAGACAATGCCTTGTGTGCATGACTGCAGTGAGCTGAGGAGAGGGGGTGGCAGGTCATCGGGTTCGTGTGGTTACAGACTGCACTCTATTACTTAATAATGCATTAAGTGAGGCTTGTTAGTTGTGCATTACATGACTAGATCTTGTAGGCAGCAGATGCCCTGGGAGGTCGAGAGAGATAAAATGATCTGTCCCAAGGCTCCTTTCAGCCTTAGAAGTAAAGAGATCATTTTTATCAACTGCGTGAAAACAGCCAGAGAGGAGCCTTGCCTCTCCCATGAGAAATGTAACAGACACACACACACGTGCACTACCAATACACGCCTGCCCGCGCGATTGGGGCAAAGATGGCTCGGCAGCGATTAATAACTGAGGTGATTTATATACATATTTATAAGTATATGATGTTAAAGTGGTAGTCCATGATTCGAAAAGAAGGCCTGCTTTTTTCGAGCCACAGCGCCACTCTAGTCTATGGGCCATGTGTAGTACTGCAGCTCAGCCCCATCTACTTGAGTGGGGAGGAGCTGCAATACCAGCCATAGCCCTTAGATTGGCGCTTTTTGTGGAAAATTAATCAGACCTTTTTTTTTTTTTTTTTTTATCCTAGACCTATTATGTAACAATAATGATAAAAAGTTCTAAAAAATATAGCAAGTTTCTAAAATGACTTGATACCCAGAGAAACTGAATTGTGTAGGAATTTCCCATTTGAACGAATCCACAGTATTATGGAGGTATTCTCCTCCATAATAAGGTATAGGGTGCCATATGGAGCAATATGTCTATACAGCTCCATCATCACGTTCCATAGAGCTTCTGTGTTGCCATACAGGTTCCGTGTTCATGCCTGGCCACTTCTATGAGCCTTTACTTATCTTGTACAAATTTTTAGTCACACAATATTTTCTTCTCTATTCATGTCTAAAGCTAAATTGAGAATTCTGCTGGTTGCCTGTTATAAACCAGGAATCAGGTGCATATTTGACCACCATGAAAACCACACAATTGCGTGGCACCCAAGGGATCAGGTGGCCCTCCTGAATCACCCTGTCAGCCAAGTTCCCCAAGCAGAGGCACCACTTTTAGCTGGATCCTCCGGACCCACCAAATTGGCCCCTACCAGGAACCTGCATTATGTTCTGATGCCAGGTCTCTTCTGCAGAACCATGTTTGATAAATGAGACACTTGAAACACATGACATTTTTCCTAATTCCTTGGTATATGACAGACCCATACAACAGTGGGCTACTCTGACGTGCTACACAACGAGCCAACTATAGAGTAGAAACTAGTATTGCCAACTTTCTTGTTCAAGATGGCCACCAACTCTTACTCCTGGTAGTAAGCCTATAGCAACCAATCACAGTTCAGCTTTAATTTCTTATAAAGCTCTTGAAAATCAAAACTGTGATGTAATTTTTGCTATGGTCAATGTATTGAAATTGTAGACAGTTTCATAAATCTGCCCCAATTGTACCACCAAAACCACGTGTGACTTGTAAGCTTGTGGGCCTCAGAGCTGAAATCAACCAGTCTGGATTTCCAATGGAGCAACTCATTTCTATTGTATTACTGTATACGTCTAATGATGTGCAGGATAGGGATGGTGGCAATGGTGATGTGAGTGGTTGTAGTTCACATGGTGGCCAATCCTGTTCCAGTGCTCCCTGAGCTGCATGTGCAGTGAATGGAGGGGTGCAACTCTTCTTCCCCTCAGCGCACATCCTGGACTTTGAAATCTTCTTCCTAGTGGTGGCTGGAGTGCCCTTAATGTTAGGTAGATGGGTAGCAGGGCTGGCAGATTATGGAGGCAATAACCAGGCCAGGCCAATCAACTGTTTAAAGAGGAGGTGGCTCTTCATGCGAGTGCAGCTTCCTTGTCATTACATTACGCGTCGTCTCATCTGTAGCCACGGCGTAGTAAAATTCCAAGCACGTGCTCTATTGAAGTGAAAGTATCGAGAGCCATCTCCTCTTCAAACAGCTGATTTGATTAGTGGAGATGCTGGGTATCGGACCTCCCCTATCAGATATTGATAACCTATCCTGACGATAGGTGATCAATATATATTGCCAGACAATCTCTTTAACCCTAACCACATGCAATGAAGTCTAAAGCTGTATGCGTGCGTTACCTTTACTGTCTCAGTCTAGTACTGCCTTCAGGGTCCTCAATCTTCTGTAATAATTCAATGCTTCCTTCCTGCTAAGGTTAATCCTTAGCGAAGTTACTTTTCTGGCAGTTTTCACTCTCTCAGGAATAGTGTTTTCATGGAGAACTGTCTTGGCCTACTTGGCAGCAGCACATGAAAACATGTCTTCACTCTAGCTTATACAGTAGAAGACTCTTAACTAACTAGGGGAATGGCACTAGCCTATTATCTGGCAACTAAAACTAAAAACTGCCAGTTAACTATTTTCTACCCATACATAGCCTTTTGGAAAACATAGTGGATAAATAGCATCACACTAAAGAATGTAACAGTTTTGGTAATGACCCATAACATTATTGTGCTATATGTGGGTGGGTGAAGGGTAGGAAGTTAGGTTATTTGGGGGTTAGAGGTTAAGGTTAAGTCATGTAAATATTTTCTTTTAGTTAGGTTGCATGCTTAAAGGTTATGTAAATATATGTAAATATGTTTATGTTTATATTTTGCACTTTTGTAAATATGTAAATGGTGTATGGATGAGTATGAGTGAATATTATGAGTGTAGGGGGAAGGGGGGGAAGGGTGACTGGTCGGGTTCCTTTATTGGAAATCTTTTTGTATGATTTCTGTATGATCTCTGTTAAGTTTTCTAATAAAAAGTCCATAACATTATAGCATTAACCCTGTAGCAGTGAACCAGCAGGTCACTGCGCATGTATTCTTGTCATTCTTTTTTACACTTGTTATGCTGCTTTATCATCATGATTTTGGATCCTTGTATAAATGAGATTTCTATGTTTTATTAGACTCCCATCTGTCATATTTGAATAAGCCTATAAGAACAAAAAATAAAGGGAAAGATTTATCAAAACTAGTGCAAAGGAAAAATTGCTTTGTTGCCAACAGCAACCAATCAGATCCCACCTTTCATTTTTCAGAGCTCCTTTGGAAAATGAAAATATCAATTTGATTGCACGGCCAATAGCCTAAAATAATGACATGGATCACTGGGACATCTAGTGTATTGGTTGATGTCTTCACAACACATTGGGGCCTTTCTAAATTAAAAAAAACACTGGTGTAAGCATCTTGGGAGGTCCATGTGCTGGTAAGTGAAATTTAAAGGGGTTGGCCCATCTCAGACTTTAAAAGGCTTTTCTGAGATTTTGATACTAATGACCTATCCTTAGGAGAGCGCCATGGCCTTCTCTCAGCTAACCAAGCTCGGCGCCATTAATTGTATAGCGGCTGTGCTTGGTATCGCACTCAGCCCCATTGAAGTGAATGGGGCCGAGCATGATACCAAGCACAGGAGCACCGGTGCCTTCTCAAACAGCTGATCATTGAGGGTCCCGGGCGTTGAACCACCACATATCAGATACTGATGACCCATTCAGAGGATAGGTCATCAGTATCAATATCTCTTTAATGGCATACCGCTAGGATATGCCATCAATGTCAGATAAATGAAGTCGCACCTTTGGGACCTGCGCCAATCGCCAGAATGGGCCCCCGAAGTGAAGGAGGGCACTCCATTCACTCCTATGGGAGTTCCAAATATAGCTAAGCAAGTGCAGTTGGCTATTTTCGGAAGTCTCTCAGCCATGAATGGAGTGCGCACCGCACATGCACGGCCACCTCTCTATTTGCCATTAGCAGTCAATGGAGGGTGGCCGCACTTGCGCTGTGCACTCTCCCTCACTTTAGAAGGCATTGATGGCTAATTCTAGCAATATGTCATCAATGTATGGAGCTAGTGTAGATTTTTGTTCTAAGTTTTGTTAAAATTGTCAGGCCACATAGGTCCTGCCCACGACCAGGTCACATTTTTAAGAAACGTGGCAAAAGCGGTTGAATAGGGAGAAAAACAGGACTTGCACCAAAATGTGCAACTTTTCTACTGCAATAAAGCTACCCGCTGTTGAGTAAGGCGACTTTCACACTAGCGTTTTTTGCGGATCCGTCATGGATCTGCAAAAACGCTTCCGTTACATTAATATAACCGCATGCATCCGTCATGAACAGATCCAGTTGTATTATGTCTTCTATAGCCATGACGGATCTGTCAGTGGGGGACGGATCCGTTTGTGCCAGATTGTGTCAGAGATAACGGATCCTATTGACGTATATTGTGTGCCAGGACGGATCCGTTTGGCTCCGCTTCGTCAGGCGGACAGCAAAACGCTGCAGGCAACATTTTGGTGTCCGCCTCTAGAGCGAAATGGTGACTGAACAGAGGCAAACTGATGCATTCTGAGCGGATCCTTTTCCATTCAGAATGCATTAGGGCAAAACTGATCCGTTTTGGACCCCTTTTGAGTGCCCTGAACGGATCTCACAAACGGAAAGCCAAAACGCTAGTGTGAAAGTAGCCTAATGCTCACTGTATGAGCTGTCAAGAAGTGTCGAGCAAGGGTAGTGACAACCGGTCAATATTTTTGGCCTAAAAGCTTGGTTGTCACTAACCCGTTTTTGTCAGCAAAGCCTTCGGCAGACGTTACCAGTACGAGACCGTTGTCATTTGCAGCATGATCATATATCTCTCCACACAAGCTACTGCCATTGAAAAGGTATTGATCTCGGTATTAAATTGAAATGAACGTGGCTCTCGGCAGATCGCTGCGTTACGGGGCTGTAGCTTATCCAGGCTTTGATCATAGTTTCCTCCGTATACAGGCTTTGTAAATGAAGAATTAGGTAAATATACCCCGAAGAGCAGAATATGATTAGGCGGTGAAAGAAAAAAGGAATTAAACGTTGGCACAGACCAACAGAAGGTAAAAGAGAGAACAAGACGGCGGCGGCGGCAGCGACGGGCTAATTTCTCGTACTGTTCTCATTGCATTGCTATGGGTGCAAAGGTAACAGCGGGAGAATGGGACACCCAGGCATTCTCAGCAGCAAATACATTAACTACACCATGCACCTAATTACTCCAGGAGAGAAGAGAGGAGGGGGCACCTTTTACCGTCCTCCTTCAGTTTCTTTCCTCTTCATATTCGGGGGACGGTTGCTTTTTTTGTTCTTTTATTAGGAAGCTTTTGTTCGCCTGGATGTTTAAAGCCATTTCCAGCAGCCTCTGCTATGAATCACTTTCACATAAGCACACAATGTACCTGTTTAAATCTGCTCCTTTTTCTACCCCCCCTCCATACACACACTTACATCAGGGAGGGGGTAGAGACGAATAAAAACAGCTTTTTTTCCCTCCCTTTTGCTCTTTTTTTTTAGATAATGTTTTCCTCTAATAACAGCTTTTATTTTATTATAATCCATTAGATGACAATATTATTCAATAGCTGATTAGAAGGCAATTTTGGTATATTTCCGCACACATTTCAGCTCTGGCTCGTTTTTGCAACCTGCAGGTCTCGCTCTAATATGACTTCAATTTTCTTAAAATCTGCATTTAACTGCTCAGGCTGCTGTCGGCCTCAGAAATGGGATTTTAATTCGGCATTGAATCCGTGGGGCATAACCTGCAGACACCCATTTCTCCGGAGCTCAGGCTCTTCCTCTCTCCAAAGCTGAATGATAAAATTTCACCAATGCTCTATGTCAATATGATTCTTTCATTTTTTTTTACTTACAAGAAGTAGCCATCATATGGGAAGAGAAAACAGAGCGCTTGTTATCTTGCAAGAAGAAGGAAGAGAGCGGAAAAGGCGCAAAAATATCGCACAAATAAATACCTACCTACCGGGTCAGATAGTGAACTTAATGTGGCCCTGGAAAAAAAAAAACTATAAGTGGCCCCATGTTCTAGGTGGGTCCAAATTGACTGAAGGTGTAGCAACATAAGCAGTCAGGGCCAACACATGTAAGCTGGGACAACAGAGGTAGGCAGGGCCAGCAATACCATAGTGCAGAGCAAAATACCACTCCAGCAGAACCAGATACCACAGTGCAGCACAGGACACCACTCCAGGAGAACCAAATACCACAGTGCAGCACAGTATACCACTCCAGGAGAACCAAATACCACAGTGCAGCACAGTATACCACTCCAGGAGACCCAAATACCACAGTGCATCACAGTATACCACTCCAGCAGAACCAAATACCACAGTGCAGCACAGTATACCACTCCAGGAGAACCAAATACAACAGTGCAGCACAGGACACCACTCCAGCAGAACCAGATACCACAGTGCAGCACAGTATACCACTCCAGGAGACCCAAATACCCCAGTGCAGCACAGGACACCGCCCCAGCATAAGTAAATACCACAGTGCAGCACAGGACACCGCCCCAGCAGAAGCAAATACCACAGTGCAGCACAGTATACCACTCCAGGAGAACCAAATACCACAGTGCAGCACAGTATACCACTCCAGGAGACCCAAATACCACAGTGCAGCACAGGACACCACTCCAGGAGACCCAAATACCACAGTGCAGCACAGGACACCACTCCAGGAGACCCAAATACCACAGTGCAGCACAGGACACCACTCCAGGAGAACCAAATACCACAGTGCAGCACAGGACACCACTCCAGAAGAACCAAGTACCACAGTGCAGCACAGTATACCACTCCAGGAGAACCAAATACCCCAGTGCAGCACAGTATACCACTCCAAGAGAACCAAATACCACAGTGCAGCACAGTATACCACTCCAGGAGTACCAAATACCACAGTGCATCACAGTATACCACTCCAGGAGAACCAAATACCACAGTGCAGCACAGTATACCACTCCAGGAGACCCAAATACCACAGTGCAGCACAGGACACCACTCCAGGAGAACCAAATACAACAGTGCAGCACAGGACACCACTCCAGGAGAACCAAATACCACAGTGCAGCACAGTATACCACTACAGGAGAACCAAATACCACAGTGCAGCACA
Source organism: Bufotes viridis (assembly GCA_033119425.1). Taxonomy (NCBI): domain Eukaryota; kingdom Metazoa; phylum Chordata; class Amphibia; order Anura; family Bufonidae; genus Bufotes; species Bufotes viridis. Next base: position 36,756,965 of record CM065594.1, read on the forward strand.
GTATACCACTCCAGCAGAACCAAATACCACAGTGCAGCACAGTATACCACTCCAGGAGAACCAAATACCACAGTGCAGCACAGTATACCACTCCAGCAGAACCAAATACCACAGTGCAGCACAGTATACCACTCCAGCAGAACCAGATACCACAGTGCAGCACAGTATACCACTCCAGGAGAACCAAATACCACAGTGCAGCACAGTATACCACTCCAGCAGAACCAGATACCACAGTGCAGCACAGTATACCACTCCAGGAGAACCAAATACCACAGTGCAGCACAGTATACCACTCCAGGAGACCCAAATACCCCAGTGCAGCAAGGTATACCACTCCAGGAGAACCAAATACCACAGTGCAGCACAGTATACCACTCCAGGAGAACCAAATACCACAGTGCAGCACATTATACCACTCCAGGAGAACCAAATACCACAGTGCAGCACAGCATACCACTCCAGGAGAACCAAATACCACAGTGCAGCACAGTATACCACTCCAGCAGAACCAGATACCACAGTGCAGCACAGTATACCACTCCAGGAGAACCAAACACCACAGTGCAGCACAGTATACCACTGCAGGAGAACCAAATACAACAGTGCAGCATAGAATACCACTCCAGCAGAACCAACACAGTGCAGCCCAAAATACAACCCCAGCAGAACCAAATACCACAGTGCAGCACAGTATACCACTCCAGCAGAACCAACACAGTGCAGCACAAAATACAACCCCAGCAGAACCAAATACCACAGTGCAGCACAGTATACCACTCCAGCAGAACCAGATACCACAGTGCAGCACAGTATACCACTCCAGCAGAACCAGATACCACAGTGCAGCACAGTATACCACTCCAGCAGAACCAAATACCACAGTGCAGCACAGTATACCACTCCAGCAGAACCAGATACCACAGTGCAGCACAGTATACCACTCTAGCAGAACCAAATACCAAAGTGCAGCACAGTAGAGCACTCCAGCAGAACCAACACAGTGCAGCACAAAATACAACCCCAGCAGAACCAAATACCACAGTGCAGCACAGTATACCACTCCAGCAGATTCAAATACCACAGTGCAGCACAAAATACTGCATCAGCAGAACCAAATACCACACAAAATGCCACCCCAGCAGAACCAACACAGTGCAGCACAAAATGCTGCCACTTCTGCTGCACTACTCAAGTATCACCATCCTGAAGTGAATTCAGGAGGGCACCTGTGGCAGCTAGGTGCCCTAAGTACTTGATGCTCCTATCATTGATTAATGCTGAAAGCATCAGATCATTATGTAGCCGGCCAGAGGGTGCTCGGGTAGCCCACTGGGAACTTTTTTTTTTAGAGTCCATGGCCAGTCCACCCTTGCCTACTTGTATGATTATTGGAATATATCAATTACAATCAGTATGATGACATTGATCTGCCCATACAGTTGGGGCGACCACCATGGTCATGGCTTGATGAATTATGCCAAACTATTGTCTGTCAAAAATGCGATCTGTCCTGTTGGAAAATCAAGGCCATGATGGGTCAAAAACACAAGTGTATGGCATAATCATCTGAAATTCACTGATCATTTGTCATTTTGCACAAGTCTGGTGTGTTTTATGTGTGGCTCTCTGATTTAGTCCACTATGTTGCTGGTGGAATCATTGCTATGAGTTATCCCACAGAGGACCAATGGTCCACAATGTGGCCAATGCTTCTCTTATGTTTGACCCGCTTTACATTGATGATCAAAGTAGCAAAACATTATACTAATGACATACAGTACGTGGTTCCACCTACAACCCATGTATAGATAATGGCCCTCTGCATCTATGTATAGATACATCATTATAAGTAATTTATACTTAGGCTGGAACCAAAGATGGCTTTGTGGCAGAGCAGCCAGTGAACTGAATGGGGTTGCAGTGCAACTCGCAAGTTGCTGTGACCACAACCCCAGAATTTCAAAATTCCAACACTGCTGGATATTTTGCAACCCAAATGAGTTCAATAGCTACACAACGATCTTTGGTGGTATAATAACTGTAGTGGCCTAGGTCACTATACAGCCCTAACTTTAAAGAGTGTAGTTGCTCTGTTATTCCTCCTAAAAATCCTAAAAAATCTGTGAATAAATTAACAACTGGGTGTTTCCAATTGGGGGTGTGTCCCTAAATACTTTGACTCTGTCCAACCAGTGCCCACTGAGTCAGGCTGTATAGAGACAGGGGAAAAGTGACACCCAGTTGTCCATGCATTCATACATTTCTAGGTGGAATAGAGGAACACGCCAATTCAGAGATCTAGGAGAAGATTCTCGAGAATTGTCATTTCAAAGAGAAAACAAGTAGTTACTACAACTAACATGTCAGGAGAAAGTGTAACAAAAGAGAAATAAAGATCTCGGCACTAACCACTTAAAAACTTCTTTTATTCCAAAGTTGCAGTATAAAGCGCCATAGCAGTACAGGACGCAGGGCACGTGAAAGGCGATGGCTGTTTTGTGCACCTGCCCTTCCTAAAGGCCAAGAGGAGGTGCAAGTGCGCGAAACTGCTATCGCCTTTCTCATGCCCCTCATCCTGTACTGCTATGGCGCTTTTTACTGCAACTTTGGAATAAAAGTTTTTAAGTGGTGAGTGCTGAATAAGAATGATATTATGATCAGATGGTGTTGCTCTTTGAAATAGAACCATCTGGAAAAAAAAGTATTATATTCAAAATATATATGATTATGGTAACTTTTACTGTCCTGACCCTCCAGTTCAAGAAAAAAATCACAGAACTGAACCCGGACACACCCACATTTTCACCCCTCTGACCCCCCTGATATGAGCCCAGCGCAGGGCAAGGGAGAGCATCGGAGCATGAAATGCTCCAATGTTAATATCAGGGGGCTGCCTGGATGAGAATGGGGGGATGTCCAGGTTCAGCTCTGAACCCGGACAACCCCTTTTAGGCTGCATTCACATCTGCGTTCTCCTTTCCGTTCTTCTGCTCTGTTTATCGTCCAGAGGAAGGTTTTTGTAGCAGAGAGAAAAGTCGTACTTACGGGACTTTTTTCTCCACTACAAAATCGATCCCATAAAGGAAAACTAATGGACTCCATTATAGTCTATAGATAGGGTCCATAGGTTCTGTTCGGCTCAGTTATGTGCCAAATGCATCTTTTCAGTTCTATAACGGAGCAGAAGAACGGAAAGGAGACGCAGCTGTGAAAGCAGCCTGACTGGAGAAGGAACAGAACACTTACCTGGTGACCTCTTTTTTATCTTTTTACCTGCAGATCCATCAATTCCAGGCCTCCTCTCCTGTCTTACAAGATGGTCCAACGGCTTCTCAGACCACCTGATGCACACTGTACATTCGGTAGCCCAAGACATTGCCTGCTGCTCTTGGATTGGTGAGTGCTGGCCAATCCAAGAGTGGACCGTCAATTACAAACATGAAAAGAGGTTACTGGGTAAGTGTTCTGCTTGCTCCCCAGTTAATATGAACTTTTTTATTGACCCAGAGGTCATTTTAAGATACAGAGGCTCATTCTTAAAAAGTGCCATATTTGTCCAAATCTAAAAAATAAAATTACAAAGTGGAAAAAGCCCCCCAAAAAAGCATTTCAATGAATAACATTTTTGACACAAATCAATATAATAAAGAAGCTTGCCATAGACTATACACACATTTAATATCTCTATGAAGATGACAATTCTGTGACTTCTGCTGACTACTGACGTCAACGAGAACAACTGAACAATATTGGCCAAAACGTTCATCCCAAAAGTGAACAAACCTCATTTTCATTAATGATCATTTGTCCTTAGCTATAAAGAATTAGGGGCTGCCACCAACAAACACTCAAACAAATCCAAAATGACCACAAGTGCAGGGGCTGAACTCTTGCACCAGGGCCCATGAGCCGTTAACTAGTCCCCTGCAGAAGCTTGTACGTTCTTGACCTTGGGACTGTTCATCCTTTTGAAAAATGTTAATTACATTAACATTTCATATCATTAGACACTTGGGAATCCCAGTGCTTAGATGATCAGCTCTCTCACCAGGTACCCGTCCTCCTGCCCTCCATCTTAATCATCCTGGTGTGCCATTTATTTGCTGTTTCTCGAGAATACCAAAAGTAGTGATCTCCTTATGCTTATTAAACAGATCAGCAAATCCTCTGTGGCTCATTTAAAGAATTAGACCAAATACATAGAAATTTGGTTGGACATCGGGGTGTACCAGAGTTAGTGTCGAGCCATTTTAACTTTAAGTTTTGTGAGCTACTGCATCTGCTCTCTGGAATTAGTTCTTTAACCAAAAAAAATATATTATATCTAAAAGGCAAATAAACCATCAATGAGAAAATTTAGACCATAACATAATTTTCACAAGTTGCAAATTAGGAAAGAGTCAGTGGAAAGAGTTCTTACCAGTCTGTTTATGCAAATTATCTCATGTCAGCCAAGCCAGGGATTCCTCCAAAGAGCGACCCATTTGCCCCTTATCAGTACAGAGCAGGATACTGGATCCCTGGATGAGGTGTCTTAGACTCGAGTGGGTCACTCTTCCTTTTGGAGCAGTCTCTAGTATTGTTGGAATGAGCTAATTTGGTTAGTTTTTCCCATGGAGCATTGCCTGAAAATAAGTCTGTATACATTTGCTTGGGTGTCTTCATTGAGAACAAGTCCATAAGGTTTTTGATTTGGTTTAAGATTTGATGTAAATGTATTACAAATTGAACACTAATATGATACTTAGAGTGTCGGTCACCCAAAACCCACGACAAGTAGCCTTAAAGGGGTTGTATGGGCATTTTCTATTGATGACCTATCCTAAGGGTAGGTCATCAATATCAGATCGGCAGGGTCCGACACCCGGCACCCCTGACGACCAGCTGTTTGAGGAGACGGCATGCTCAGTGCACGTGCCGTCTCCCTTCTCTCTTCCTTCTCCGCTTCTGCGGTCCCATAGACATACAGCAGCAAGCAGGAAGAGAGAAGGGAGACAGCACATGCGCACGCCATCTCTTCAAACAGCTGATCGTCCAGGGTGTCAGACCCCCGCCAATCTGATATTGATGACCTATCCTGAGGATAGGTCATCAATATAAAAAAGCCTGGACAACCCCTTTAATTACTATTTTTTTCTTCTTCCTTATATAATGCTAACATATTCTTCATTCACATCCATCCCTGTTCAATTTCAACGCAAGCCAATGGACCTACATATATATTTTTGGAGTGTGGGACTAATGAACTCAGAGGAAACTCACACAAGCATGCATTTAGAAATAGTGTCCCTCTTTGTGCTGTCTAAGAATACAAATCACAGTATTAATATTAGGCAAATGTACTATTCTGGTGCATGGACCTTTCCTTTACTAATTTGGAGTATTGTGAATCCTGCTTCAGATTTCCACTAAAATATTGTCTGTATGCCAAAAATTCATCCGTACATCACAAATTTGTCCGTGTGCCTAAAATTCAGTTTGTGCACCAAAAATTCTGTCCATGCTCGGAAAAAGTGTCCATGCACCAAAAACACTGCCTAGTCTAAATTTCCACCAACTATAAGTTAACAAAAGTTTACTGCAAAAATGCGCCAAAATTTTAGGCACACACAGCCGCATTTAGACCACACCCTCTATTCTGGGAAGCCAAATCTCTTTCCCACAAAGCTAAGCTCCTTGTCGGGCAAGGCGTAAAAAAGCTTAGAAAAGTGTGTAATACAGTTGGTAAATGCCCAGAAAGTTGTTTGTAGTGCAAAAAGTAGTAAATCTGCCCCGTAAAGAAGCATAACTCCAAATTAGAGGACTGGATTTTGACAAGAAAAGTATGGTTTTGCTTTGAGGCACCTACATGGCGGTGGGTTTACTTTGAAAGTGATTTTGGAGGCCACACAATCCCTTCAAAAAGGAGCTGTCCCCTCCAGACATGTCATTTTTATTAACTGCATGTAGAAACAATGCTGGAGCGTCTATCCTTATGACTCTATGTTGTGCCGTTCATTTATTATTCCTATTGGAAGTTGTGAATGAATTGCTAGCAGTTTACAATGAAGGGGCTGGAGAAAGATGTGTCTCATTTTATAAGCGGCAGAAGCTATTTAATAAATTAGGTGCATCTCTGCCACTTCGTGCACCAGAAACTCAAATCAATGGCAGCCATGGGCTGGCATGGACTTGGGACACAGCTTACACCAGAAACTGTTAAATTATAGTCAATTTAGTGGGCAGTGATATGCTCCGTCCCTCCTGCTAAGTCCTGTCCCTTTTCTCACCACTTTAGAAAAGCCTCAACAAGCTCAAAAAGTTGGAAAATGTAAAACAAACATGGCGTGCACCATAATTTGCTACTTTTTAACACCACAATAGTGGGGTAAAGACATTGATAAACGCCCCTCATTAGGCTTTCATGTACTGTAGGTGGGATTTCCCTCTATATACCCATGTTCACGTGTGGTGTGAACACTGCCTACTGATGACTCCACCAAATCATGGACTGGAACTCAATAGTGAGATCAAGATATTTTGTGCACCAGATTTTTAACTTGTTGTCCACTGACCTTAATTGAAAGGCTATGTACACCTTTGGGGGCAACTTTTTTAGCTAAAAATATTTTTTTAAACTGGTCTTTATTAAAAAACATGGCATCCTTTTTTTGTACAGAGCCAAGATGCTCTAGTAGCACCCTTTGGATTTTCAGCCTTTTCCATCAGACCAGGAGCTGACGGGTTCCTTATCTCTGGTCTCTGACCTTATAAACACTCATTATAGCTCAGTTCTTATCTTACTAATAAGAATGTGGCTTAAATAAGTGTTTATGACCTCTCAGTAGTTCAGAGATAAGGCTTATTGCATGATCGGGCACAAAGTGAAAGTGAAAGTACCAGTCACACAGCTAGAAAAACAGTCAACCCCTTTGTGACAGAACGGCTCAATATTTTTAATAAAGGCCAATTGAAAAAATTATTTTTAGCCAAGAATGAGTAACATGCAATCATTTTTTAAAAATTGCCTCCGAAGGTGTACATAGCCTTTAAGAAAAAATAATCAATATAAGGGGAGTGATAAAGAAAAATTGAAGCTAGTGCTTTGGATGGAAATCACAAAATGATACATTATTGTCAACTATTGTTAGAAATCTGCTTTTGTCCATAAATTAATGAGAAGGGATCTGAAATATAAAAGAAAATAAACTTTTTGGACAAAACAGATCCCAAAAGTGATAGGAAAACGAATCCTTTCTGGAGTTAAAGTGTCTGCAGCCTTGGTAACGATGGATCGTGTTTAGCTTTTTATTCATCTTTTTTGCTATTTTCATCTCCCGGGTTCTTGTTCCGTCTTCTGCCTCTTAAGTTGTTTTCTTTCTTTTCCAGTTTTATTGTCCTCGCCTCGCTCCTATCCGCTCTCCCCTGTTCTCCTTCGCACACACTTTGCTCTTTTCATTTGTTTTTCTACGATTTCTGTGTACGGTCATTAGGAATAATAGAAAAATCAATAGTCCCTCATTAATGCTGCAGCGATCAGGGTCACGCCGATTTCTTAATTACAGTTTCAGTAGCATTTGCTTAAATTGGAAAGAATAAAGAGAGTGAATGAGCAGGAGCCGGGAGTCTGCCTGCGTACACGTATTGTCCAGGCTCTTCAAATCTTCCCCCAGCTTTGTGAGGTCCTGACACAGAAAGAGAATGCGGGGAGGTAATTATCCAGGAATCAGATAGCGGCTATTATCAGATTCTAATTAAAGTTTCTTTAGAATTTTCCATTGCCTTTTTTCCTCTCTCTTCCATCTTTCTTCTTCCCTGCGAGGTTCAGCACAATGAGATAATTTGCAGCTTTTTGGTTAATTACGTGAGTATAGCCTCAAACATTCCATAGACTTGTGTGGAAACCATGCGTCTCCCAGCAAAATGCTCCATTCCCAGGGTTTATGAGGCGGAATGGCAACTCAGTTTTTTGTTACATTTTTAAGAAATGATGATTCTTTGGTTACAACATATTTTTCCATGGAACCCAAATTTTTGGGTGGGTCGATTTGCTACCCAAACAGTATAAAATGTGAGCATCTGTGTATCAATTGCTTAATGCAGTGTTTTAGTACGTTAGAACATTTGTGTGATTATTGTTTTGATTGTTACTTATTTGCTTATTTTTATTGTTTTTTTGTTTGTTTTCTTTTACCTAACTTGCAGTACAGTGGCTCAGTGGTTAGCATTGTTCTCTTGCAGCTCTGAGATTCAGGGTTTGAAATAAACCTGAGGCAACATATGTATAGGGCTTACATGTTATCCCTTTTGTTTTGGTTTCCTCTGAATACCTCAGGTTCTCAAAATCCAAAAACATACTGGTTAAATTAGTTTCCTATTTGCATGACAATATCCATTCTATGGTCTGCAAATCATGGATCCTCAAAATATGCATGCCACATGCATCCCGCAATTTTATCGAGCCCCATTAAAAAAATGCTTATTCTTGTCCACAAATCAGACAATCATAGGCCCTGTGCTGTAATTTGCACAGATGCAGACCCATCAAAATAAATAGATCCGCATGCGATATGGAAATAATACAGATCGGACAGGGACCGAAGATATGTTTGAGTGAATGCACCCTGAAACCGACGCTAGTGTATGAGGGATTAAGGTACGGCCACATGGTCAAGGTTCGGCATGCAGTTTTGGAAGCTAAAATTAGGAGTGGATCATAAAAGGAGAGAAAATATAATGGACTTATCGGTTGTCCGATCATATTTATTGATAAGCTATTGTCAGAACATCCCCCCAGCTAACACATGCTCCATCTACTGTCAGTGCCACTGAATATGTTGCCCTGATCAGATAACCACTGATACTAACCATCTTCTCTCATTCCCACGCAATCTAGGAAGAAGTGACATGTGAGCTGCCAATCGACACCTGCTTCCATTTCCTTCCAGAAAAGACCTACAGCTAAGGGCACATTCACATCCACCATAATTATTTCCATTGTTCTGCTCCATTAGAGGAACACATAACGGAAACCGATGGAGCCAAATAGATCCCATTGACTATAATGGAGTCTGTTCAGTTTCTATTCGGGTGTCCGCTTTTTAGCGTAAAAGAAGGACTTTTTTCTTTTCCTCTTTTTGGCAGAATCTTCTACAAAAGCCCTGAACGAAGCCTGCAACGCAAATGTAAACATGCCCTAATCAGTATGAAAAAAATGGTAGGCAACAGTCAACTGTAGTGTTGAGCGCGAATATTCGAATCGTGAATGTTAATTGCGAATATCACCACTTAGAGAATTTGCTAATATTTAGAATATAGTGCTATATATTCATATTCGCGTAAATAGTGTTGACCCCAAATATTCTAATCACGAATTTTTATCACGAATATATTACATTGCTAATTTTCGCAATCAAGTAAATAATGACGGGAGATCACAAATTCTCGAATTTGCTAATTTATGGCGAATATTTGGCCAAAAATTCGCAAAATATCGTGAATTTGAATATTGCATATGCCGCTCATAACTAGTCAACTGTACCTGGGATGCAATTAAAATTGAAAGAATTGCTTCTTCTAAACGGGTTCCTTTGAACAGGGAGACATATGGCCCTGGTCTGACAGAATCCTTCGTGCAGTAGGTGTGAATACTCTCCTGGCACTGGCACAGTATTTAGCTCCTACAGCTAAATGAAGTGGTCCATCATTACGCTAGGGACTTGCAATTAAAATAATTTTTTTTCCCTAAAAAAAAAACAAAAAACATAATAATGCCATAAATCTGAAGGTATCCATCCATGTTTTATAACTATGTTACATTGTAACACATTTATAAAAAGAAAAAAAAAATTAGTTGAGACGATACTCTTTGCCCATGACGATGATTCTCATGACTACTGTACATAGCTGGTATTAAGCCAATTCTATAATCCATCATATCAAGTATATAATGAAACATTTGCTTTTAATAACAAAAAGAAATTAACAAAATACACTGGAATAACAACAGGACGGGTCTGTTTACCTGCATATCGATGAGGTTCTTACAAATATCAGGTTGTCAGTCCCCCTCCCCCTTAAACATCCCCTTTTAGAAAATAATAATAAATTCCCATTAGACATCAGTTCTAGAGTCGTAGTTTTCTTTGTTGATAAATATTCTTTTTCTTCCTTTTCTTTTTTGTAATATTATACATTTAGGTAAATTTGATATTTAGGACTGTAAGAACGTTGGGTATCAACTTTTATGGAATGGCCATACTAGTAGTCACCAATTTTTACCAGTAATAAACATAACTAAGGAGAAAATTGGTTAAAGAGTCACTGAGTTTTTATAAAACTTTTGATATGTCATAGAGACGTATCAAAAATTTTGATTGGTTGGGGACTAAGTGCTGAAAACACGACTGATTGCTAGAAGGATGAAAGTGAAGCACTCACTTAGCATGGTCTGTCTCCTCACTGTAGGTGAGGAAACGAGATGGACTCGAAAGAGATGGACTCGAAAGAGATGGACTCGAAAGAGATGGACTCCAAAATAAAAGCCCCCTGCAGTGAGTAGAGAGAGCGCTATGATAGTGCTTCTCTCGCCTTGATCTAACGATCAGTGGAGCTCTCAGCATTCAAACCTTTATCGATGAAAACTTTTGATATGACAATATCACATATCAAATGTTTTAGGAAAACTCAGTGACCCTTTGAATATAATTTTATCTTTTAGAATCTGTGTATTTGGTAAATGATTTATTATGAGTACAGTGATCTACAAGCAATTATTTACTGTATTCTGAAAATACATAATAAATCAGAAAATTAAAACAGCTCTGATATGGCATGGACTCCACAAGATCTCTTGAAGTCCTGTGGTATCTGGCACCAAGATGTTAGCAGCAGATCCTTTAAGTCAGTAAGTAAATTGTGAAGTGTGAGGTCCATGAATTGGATGGCCTTAGGTTACCTGACACCATGTGTGCAAAGAGTTTTTGGCCCCCCAACACACACACCTCCGCAACTATTATAAGGAATTTAATACACTTAATTAGTACTTAATTAGTGCCATCCAATTTAAAATGTAACAACATTATAGAGAAAAGAATGCACAGTTAATACTTAAAGGGGTATTCCTAACTGGGACATTTATGCCACACAAATAGGATATGCCATAAAAGTCTAACAGCTGTGAATCCAGGTCCCACCTCTGAGGGACCCTCTTCTATCTTAAGAACAGGGCGGTAAAGTGAATAGAGAGCAAGCCACACATGTGCGGTCACCCCTGCATTCACCACTGTGTGACTTATCAAAATGGCTGAGAGCTGAATGGCCCATTTTCTGAAGTCTCACAGCAGTAAATGGTGAGGATGTTGTGCATGCGCAGTGTGCTATTTAAAATACAGTACTAGCGGTGCCATACCAAGCTCATTACATGAATACAGCACCAGAACCAAGCTCATTACATGAATACAGCACCAGAACCAAGCTCTTTACATAAATACAGCACCAGAACCAAGCTCATTACATAAATACATCACCAGAACCAAGCTCATTACATAAATACATCACCAGAACCAAGCTCATTACATGAATACAGCACCAGAACCAAGCTCATTACATAGATACATCACCAGAACCAAGCTCATTACATAGATACATCACCAGAACCAAGCTCATTACATAAATCCATCACCAGAACAAAACTCATTACACGAATACATCACCAGAACAAAGCTCATTACCCGAATACAGCACCAGAACCAAGCTCATTACATAAATACATCTACATCACCAGAACCAAGCTCATTACATAAATACATCACCAGAACCAAGCTCATTAGATGAATACAGCACCAAAACAAAGCTCATTACACGAATACATCACCAGAACAAAGCACATTACACGAATACAGCACCAGAACCAAGCTCATTACATGAATACATCACCAGAACCAAGCTCATTACATGAATACAGCACCAGAACCAAGCTCATTACATAAATACATCACCAGAACCAAGCTCATTACATGAATACAGCACCAGAACCAAGCTCATTACATAGATACATCACCAGAACCAAGCTTATTACATAAATGCATCACCAGAACAAAGCTCATTACATAAATACAGCACCAGAACCAAGCTCATTACATAAATATAGCACCAGAGCCAAGCTCGTTACATAAATACAGAACCAGAGCCAAGCTCATTACATAAATATAGCACCAGAACCAAGCTCATTACATAATTACAGAATCAAGCTCATTGCATAAATACGGCACCAGAACCAAACTATTGGAACCACTGGAGAAGCGATTGAAGGTCACTGGTTTGAGGAGAGACAGATGAAATGGATTGGGTATTTGTAGAGAGGCCCTAAGCCATAGTTTATAACAGACTAGATAAAATCTCTTAATGACTTCGAAAGGACAAAAAGATGGCATCCTGAGCCTGATGTTTTTTTGAAAAGAACTGAGCTTTTTCACCGGGAGAGGCAGATATCTGTGTTTACAGTCCAAAAATGTTTTTATCTGAGCCAAATGTTTTTTTTTTTTTTTTTTTTTTTAGCACAGCCTTGGTTTCCAGCCATACCTGAGGAAAATTTTGAAGAGTCAGCTGCCAGCAGACGAGTCAGCTGCTAGTACCCCTGAAGGAACTGAAAATACACAATGGAGAAAGGAGATTTGCCCGTTGACTTACTGGCATGATTATAGTCAGAGAATTTTGGCAAAGGGAGCAAAGCGACCCCTGTCCTGATGGAGAATGTGTCCACTTTCACAAAGAACTGCTTGGAAATATCTGAGGAGAGCAGCACTAGAGCTGAAGAGAAGGCTTTTTTTTCAGAGCTTGAAAGGCAGACTCTGCCTCAGGAGTCAACTTTTTGGAATCTACTCCCTTGCAAGTCAGAGTGGATATAAGAGTGGTTAAAATAGAAAAGTGAGGGCTAAACTATCTATAATATTTTCCAAAACCCAGAAATTGCTGAATTGCACAAAGACCAGATGGATGAAGCCAATTTAACACAGCAGATAGTTTTTCCGGATTCATTTGAAATGCTTGTTCAGGAATTATGTAGCCAACAAAAAGAAGGTTATCTCAAAAACACACTTCTCAAATTTTGCATAGAGTCTATTTTCTCTTAAACGTTGGAGTACTGCGCAGTTGTGTCTGTAATGTTAGAGGGGGCCTGGAGAGAAGATCAGGATATCATCAAGGTACACCACTACGCACACATAGAGCAGATACTGAAAGACCGCTGAGCATTACTAAATACTTGTAGTAACCATCTCGGGTATTGAAAATGGTCTTCCATTCATCACTCTTGATATCTTTAGATTATAAACCCCATACAAGTCCAGCTTAGTGAAGATTTGTGTACTATACACCTGGTCAAAGAGCTCAGGGATTGATGGTAGTGGGTTTCTGTTTTTTAAAGTAACTGTGCTGAGGTCCCAATAAGAGATACAAGGTCTGAGAGAGCCATCTTTTTTTTTAACAAAAAATTAATTCCAGCTGGAGTCAAAGACTTGCAGATAAAACCTCTTTCTAAGTTCTCCTAAATGTAATCCGCCATAGCTTGAGTTTCAGTAGGAGACTGTGGATATACTTGACCCCATGGAGGGGTTGACCCAGGCACCAAATCAATTGAAGATTTTCTTCTTTTTTGTTGAAGACATTAGGTCAGCTATGATCAGGGTTGGTGCGTCCTATAGGCTGACTAGGCAGCCGCATAGAGCGCCCCTTGGGAAGGGGCGCCGCTAGGAGCGCCAGCCCCCTTCATGCTGCAGCCGCCCGAGCGCTTTATATTGAGCCTCTGGCGGCTGCAGCACTGCCCGGGCTGGCGTGTCCATGAGGGCGCGCCGCTGGGCGCAGCAAGAGGAGAAAAGCTGACAGGAGGGAAGCGCTCAGCGCTCCCTCCTGTCAGCCCCACATTGTAGCGTGGCCAAGCCCTGTATGGTCCGCGGGTATAGGGAGCATCTGTCTCCTGTACCCGGCCAGACTGACATGAAGTGCGCACACAGTGTGCACTTCCTGTCAGTCCGCTCGGGTACAGGAAACAAAAGCGCCTGTACCCGTGGACCATACAGAGCTCGGCCATCCTACACTAGAGGTAGGGGGGGATTGGGAAAGAGAAAGACATTTGGGGTGTGGGGCGGGGGACAGAATGACATGGGGGGAAGCAAATGACAAGAGGGGGGGGGAATGACAAGAAAAGGAGAGAGAATGACATGGGGGGGGGAGAGAATGACATGGGGGGGGAGAATGACATATGGAGGGAAGAGAATGACATGGGGGGGAAGAGAATGACATGGGGGGGAAAGAGAATGACATGGGGGAAAAAGAATGACATGGGGGAGAGAATGACATAGGGGAAGAGAATAAAATAGGGGGAAAGAGAATGACATGGGGGGGAAGAGAATGACATGGCGGGAAAGAGAATGACATGGGGGAGAATGAAATGGGGGGAAGAAAATGACATGGAGGGAAAGAGAATGACAAGGGGGAAAAGAGAATGACATGGGGGGAAAGAGAATGACATGGGAGGAAAGAGAATGACATGGGGGGAGAGAATGAAATGGGGGAAAGAGAATGACATGGGGGGAGAAGAGAATGACATGGGGGGAAGAGAATGACATGGGGGGGGAGAGAATGACATGGGGGGAAAGAGAATGACATGGGGGGGAAGAGAATGACATGGGGGAGAGAATGACATGGGGGGGAAGAGAATGAAATGGGGGGAAAGAGAATGACATGGGGGGGGAGAGAATGACATGGGGGGGAAGAGAATGACGTGGGGGGGGGAGAGAGAACTGGCGTTAGTTAAAGGGGTTCTGCAGTTTATTAAAACTGATCGGCGGGGTCCCCTCGCCGATCAGCTGTTTGAGAAAGCAGCTGCGCTGGCAGTAGTGCCTCGGCCTTCTCGCTGTTTACCGCAGGCGCAGTGACGTCACGACTAGTATCACTGGCCTTGGCGGGGTTAAGCTCTGTTCACTTGAATGAAGCATAGCCCTGCCCAGGCTACTGATACTAATCGTGACGTCACTGTGACCATAAAGACCATAAAGTTATAACTTTCTAATTATCCTTCAAACGAGAGTTTCTAAAGGGAGGAACAAAAATACCAAACTTCAAAAAAGCAAAATTTAGCCAACTAACTGAGGCCATAGGCCTAACTAACTCGGACAAAGTCCTCAAAAATAAAAATACAACCATAAAATGGGAGATTTTTAAAAGCATTGTAACATCTAATTGTGAGAGGTACATACCTTATAGGAATAAAAGGCTAAGGAACAATAAGAAACCAATGTAGATAAATGGAACCGTAAAGAAGGCAATAAATGACAAAAAGAAAGCATATAAATCACTAAAACAGGAGGGGAGTCAGGAAGCACTGATAAACTATAAGGAAAAAAATAGAATATGTAAAAAACTAATAAAATTTGCCAAACTAGAGACCGAGAGATTAATTGCCAAAGAGAGTAAAACTAACCCTAAAATGTTCTTCAATTGTATAAATAGTAAAAAATATAAATCTGAAGGAGTCGGCCCTCTACATAGCAATGAGGGGGGTGTTGCAGAGAGCGACGAGGATAAAGCAAAACTATTAAATATTTTTTTCTCCACTATATTCACTGAGGAAAATAAACTGTCAGATGAAATGCAGAATTTAAAAGTAAATCCCCCATTAAAAGTGCCCTGTCTGACCCAGGAAGAAGTACAACAGCGACTTAAAAAGATTAAAATAGACAAATCTCCAGGACCGGATGGCATACACCCCCGTATCCTAAGGGAATTAAGTGATGTCATAGCCAGACCATTATTTTTTATATTTACAGGCTCTATAATAACAGGGAATGTTTCACAGGATTGGCGCATAGCAAATGTGGTGCCAATATTCAAAAAGGGTCCAAAAACAGAGCTTGGAAATTATAGGCCGGTAAGTTTAACATCTATTGTTGGTAAACTGTTTGAAGGGTTTCTAAGAGATGCTATTTTGGAGTATCTCAATGAAAATAAGCAAATAACGCCATATCAGCATGGCTTCATGAGGGATCGGACATGCCAAACTAATTTAATCAGCTTCTATGAGGAGGTAAGTTCTAGACTTGACAGCGGCGAATCAATGGATGTCGTATATCTGGACTTTTCCGAAGCATTTGACACCGTACCTCATAAAAGGTTAGTATATAAAATGAGAATGCTCGGACTGGGAGAAAATGTCTGTATGTGGGTAAGTAACTGGCTGAGTGACAGAAAATCGAGGGTGGTTATTAACGGTAGATACTCAGATTGGGTCACTGTAATTAGTGGGGTACCTCAGGGGTCAGTATTGGGCCCTATTCTCTTCAATATATTTATTAATGATCTTGTAGAAGGCCTGCACAGTAAAATATCTATTTTTGCAGATGACACTAAACTGTGTAAAGTAATTAACACTGAAGAGGACAGTTTTCTGCTACAGAGGGATCTGGATAGATTGGAGGCTTGGGCAGAAAAATGGCAGATGAGGTTTAACACTGACAAATGTAAAGTTATGCACATGGGAAGGAATAATGCAAGTCACCCGTACATATTAAATGGTAAAACACTCGGTAACACTGACATGGAAAAGGATCTAGGAATTTTAATAAACAGCAAATTAAGCTTCAAAAACCAGTGTCAGGCAGCTACTGCCAAGGCCAATAAGATAATTGCATCAAAAGGGACATAGACGCCCGTGATGAGAACATAGTCCTACCACTTTACAAATCACTAGTCAGACCACACATGGAGTACTGTGTACAGTTCTGGGCTCCTGTGTACAAGACAGACATAGAAGAGCTGGAGAGGGTTCAGAGGAGGGCAACTAAAGTAATAACTGGAATGAGGGATCTACAGTACCCTGAAAGGTTATCAAAATTAGGGTTATTCACTTTAGAAAAAAGACGACTGAGGGGAGATCTAATAACTATGTATAAATATATCAGGGGTCAGTACAGAGATCTGTCCTATTATCTATTTATCCCCAGGACTGTGACTGTGACAAGGGGACATCCTCTGCGTCTGGAGGAAAGAAGGTTTGTACACAAACATAGAAAAGGATTCTTCACTGTAAGAGCAGTGAGACTATGGAACTCTCTGCCTGAGGAGGTGGTGATGGTGAGTACAATAAAGGAATTCAAGAGGGGCCTGGATGTATTTCTGGAGTGTAATAATATTACAGACTACAGCTACTAGAGAGGGGTCATTGATCCAGGGAGTTATTCTGATTGCCTGATTGGAGTCGGGAAGGAATTTTTTCCCCCTTAAGTGGGGAAAATTGGCTTCTACCTCACAGGGGTTTTTTGCCTTCCTCTGGATCAACTTGTAGGAAACAGGCCGAACTGGATGGACAAATGTCTTTTTTCGGTCTTATATACTATATTATTATGTTACTATGTTACTGCGAGAAAGCAGAGGCGCTACTGCCAGCGCCGCTGCCTTCTCAAACAGCTAATTGGCGGGGGTCCCGGGTGTCGGACCCCTGCCGATCAGTTTAAATAAACTGCAGAGCCACTTTAATATGGCAGATCATATGGGTGGGGCATTGTGATGTCACATGGGGGGGGCAACTTTTCCTTTGCCTAGGGCGGCAAAAATCCTTGCATCGGCCCTGGCTATGATAAACCTCTGTTAGGCCTTGCAAATTCTGTGGCATAGATGGATGTCAGACTGGCTGTACAGAACACAGGCATATGGAGTGATAGTTTGGTCTCCAACATAGAATCTGGCCAGAGTCCTAATCCAGAACTGGACCATGCTGACGGAGCCAGAGAAGTATTAACAACAAAGGAATTTGCGAGAACCAGCTAAGAAATCGTCTCAGAGTGGAGCACTCCCACTTGCAGATCCATGGTAACAAACTGAATGGATTTGGAGGATGCCATTGCAGGGGTATCTAATACTAATTCATCATGGCCTGATGTAGGAAGTTTCCTGATGAACTGGAATCCAGTAGGGCCCACACAGTGAACTGAGTACCGAGAAAAGATAAGGTCTCAGGTAAAGCCAATCTTAGTGAGGACAGATCTTTACTTAGGGAAGCCTCTCCTACTGATTCTAGGCTTTGGAGTTTCCCAGCTTATGAAGGCAAGTGCGGAAGAAATTAACCTTGTCTTCACAATTCCTAAAATACCCTCCCAGGGTAAAATCTAATGCTTCATTATTCCAGTCCAGCTTTAAGGGCCAGAGTTTGGAGCTGAATAGTATGTTGGCCCACTGTGAGAGCTCCTTGATGTAGCAGTAGTAAGGATTAAGCTACTAAGGCTCTGCTTATTGGGTCCTCAAAACCTCTCCTGAAATTATCCAGAATTAGCTGCAGATTGCTTGTGACAGGATCACCTTTTTCTGACAAGGGGTTTGCCAAGGATACGGCCTCTCCTGCCAGATGAGAGATTATAAATGCCACCTTGGTCCGGTCAGTATGGAATTGATAACAGCTCAAAATGGATAGTGCATTGATTAATGAATCCTCAACATTGTTTAGGAGGCAAAAGACAGGATCGGAGCCTTTAGGGGAAGTGGCCTAAGGAGGTGTTACAGTTACTGTAGTAGCAGAGAGGGAGTTCAAGCAAGCAGAGACATTGTACAGATATTTGTTATTGATGATCATGCAGCAAGGCCATCTCTTGGAAGTGTCTGAGGAGACCTATAAGTGGTGGATCAGCGGGGTCCATAGCCTGAGCTTAATGTTATGGCAGTGTGTGTGGACCCATTGTACCAACCAACCAGTTTGACTGTGGGCTAACTCTAAGGGCGTTATCCTGGCAGTCCCCTGGTATTCACTCTTTGGACTTCATTGCGGAGGAGCCACCAGGCTGCTGCCTCCTGAGATAGTCCCATCTTAATGCCAAGTGCTGTGTCCTTGATGTAATAGCAGCATACAGTGTGCACCTGAATAAAATCATGTCACATCCTATACCTCCTGAAAATAATGTACCACACATACTGAACATACTGTGCCATATGCCTTGTTCCTTCTTATATAGTGTCACAAGCTCTGTGCGCCCATATATAGTGCTACATGCTCTGTGCCCCCATATATAGTGCTACATGCCCTGTGCCTCCATATAAGGTGCTACATGCTCTGTGCCCCCATACTGTGCCAAATGCTCTATAGCCCACACAGTGCTTCATGTCCTGTAACCCCTTATATAGTGCTACATACTCTGTGCCTCCTTATATAGCGTCACATGCTCAGGAGCGGATTAAGTGCATGATAGGCCCGGTGCTGTCTACGAAACTTGGGCCCCTCCCTCCATTTTAGTTTCTTTTTTTCTTTTCTTTTTTTTTTGTATGAAGAGGCTGCGGTGCTTTGTGAGAGCCACAGTCTCTTCCTAGGCCATATGACATCTCCAGACTAAAAAAAAAAATGCCCCATATTGGCTCCTAATCTTTAAAATTTGGTCACCAAATTTAAATTACATATAATTATAATAAATAAGACTTGGAGGAGAATACAGCACCACATACCTCTTACATCCAGGGACATCTCCTGTCATGTAGACCTTCTCTTTCCTCTTCTCCTCCATTTGACCCAAACCCCCATTCTTTTAGCCGCATCTCATCTCTACAGAATTTGTTACACAGATACCTTAGATTTCTCAATTTTTTCATCAACCTCCCCATCCTGGTGTCCCAACATTTATCAAACTGGTGTAAAGTAGAACTGGATTTCCAAAAGAGCTGTCAAAAATGAAAGGTGGAATCTGATTGGTTGCTATGGGCAACTAAGCCAGTTCTACTGTACACCAGTTTGATTAATGACCCCAAATGTCCCTATAGTGTCTACAGCAGTTATAATGTCCCCTAGAGTGCTCCAGTAATAATATTAACACCCTATATTGCGCTCCAAGTAATAATTTGCCCCATATAGTAATTTGCCCCCACACAGTAATTTCCCCCACATAGTAATCCTCCCCATAATCATATTCCCCCACATAGTAATCTGCCCCCACACAGCCAGCCCCAGTATAGTAATATGCCCCCACACAGCCAGACCCAATATAGTAATTTGCCCCCAATGTACTGTCCCTTCACTTATATGTCCTCCTTGTGTCCCCCCCATAGTTGGCACTTAAAATAAAAACTTAAAAGCTAAATACTTGCCTATGTGTGTCGAGACACACGATGATGTCATCACGCCTGCGGCGGGATTTCACTGCCGCATAGGCTTCAAGCCTACTAGGCCTGAAGCCTATGGCAGTGATCGTGGCAGGGCAGGGAACTATGCACTCCCATGCCCCATCGCAGTATGTGGGCGTTCGGGTCGGCGTTGGGTCCCCCAGCGATGCCAGGCCCGGGGCTGCCGACCCGAACGCCCCTATTATAATCCGCCATTGCACATGCTCTGTGCCCTAGTATATAGTGCTAACATGCTCTGTGCCCCAGTATGTAGCGCTATATGCTTATATAGTGCTACATACTGTGTACCTCCTTATAAGGTGTCACACGCTCTGTGCCCCTATATATAGGGTGACCACGTGTCCCGGATCACCCGGGACAGTCCCGCATTTGGAGAGTCTGTCCCGGGTCCCGGTCACCCTCATTCCGGGACAATGCACTGTCCCGGAATGATCTGAGGGCTGTGGCGCCGACCACAATCAGCAGCTTTGAGGCATCCATCACATTCACACATTTACAGTCCACTCCGAGAGTCACTTCGGGTGATACGCCGGGCCCGAACCCAGCGTGAGCGTGCGTGACGTCACTTGCACGGAGCCACCGTCGCCGGCTGATGACATCAGAGGAGATGAAGCGCAAGGCAAGCGGCAATAGGCGGAGCAGACGGTGCTGAGGTAACTGGCGGGTCCTCCCTCCGCCTGTGAATATTATGCTTGACAGCAACTCCATTCATGTCGAATCGGGTACAGGGATGAGCAGCATGGATTACAACTTTGGAGGTGTGGAGGTTTATGGAAGTGATTGTATTATATACTACTAGCAGCCAGGAGACAGTGAGACACTTATATAGTGGTCTGTGCCTCCTGCTATATGCCCCCTTGCTTTGTGCCCCTATGATCTTTGCCCCTGTATACAGTGCACGCATTGTAATACCCTACTTTTCACCTGTCCCAGGGTGTCCTCCAGGGATGCAGTCCTCGGCTCATCAAACCAGGCCGGCATCTGCGGAACATTGCAAGCAGTGGAATGAAGTCATCGCATCGCCTATATCACAACAAAGTGTCAAGCGGCAGGGAACCAATACTTTCCTTGTCCTGCCAGTGCTGAGCTGAATGTTCAATTATATGTCTATCCTAAGGATCCAGATACAATTGAGTGCAGTGGCACTCAATGTGACGTGGTGCCCAGGAGAGGGAACTATTTGGCACTCCCTTCAGAGGTGAAGGGTAATGCGTCCTTTGTGGTTGCACATCCCACAGACGCTTGATCAAATTGACATCTGGTGAATTTGGACGCCAAGTCATCACCTTGTTCTCTTTGTTATCTTCCTAAAACTATTCCCGAACATTTTTTCCAGTGTAGCAGGGCATATTAACCTGCTGAAAAAGGCCACTGCTATTATGGAATACCAACGATTTAGTTGGTAAAACCAGGGAAGCCCCACCCCTGGGAATGTCTTGACCCACCTGGGAATGCCTACTCATGGATGGGGCTATATTAACCCAACCTATTATCGGCTCAGGACAGCCTGAATTTGCTGAGACTGCAGATTCGGGACAGTTGGCAACTGTGGGACAGGCATAAGCATGGGCACTTTGATCTCGACCAGACGGGCCAGCTTTCACTCTTTATGCACATTCTTGGTAAGCTCTAACCTCTGCTTACCAGGAACCCATAAGGCCTGCCTTTTTGGAGATACTCTTTCGTCTTGATATCACAATTTGCCCCTTGTCAAAGTTGCTCAGATGCTTACAATTGCCAATTTTTCCAGCTTCCATACTTACCAACCTTTAAGTTGGTAAAATTGGGTCATCCAAACTCTTGGCCCTGGGAAGGCCCAGTTATGGATAGGGTTATTTGACAGGTTGAATTTGCCAGGACTATCTTTAAAAATCAAGGACTGTCCCGGCAAATTCAGTACAGTGGGCAACTATGTGTCTTCACCACATCATCTTCCAGAACTGATTGTTCACACGCTGTCTACTATATCCCATCCCTTGAATGCCGCCATTGTCATGAGATAATCCATATTCTTTACTGCAATGTCAATATTTATGTTAATGGTGGCTGGAGTTGTCTTAGGAAGAATGGAAAAAAATAAAAATACCTTATCCACTTGCTCGCGCAGAGGTAGTCCGCTCCTTTCTTGATTGAAAAAGACCTACCAAAGGACCTGCGCTGAACATCTCTGTGCGCTCACAGCATGATCATGTGGTGATGTCATCACTGCTGTGGTGATCACGCTGGGAGTGTGCAGTGATGTCATCACGCTGAGCTCAAGTCCTGCGGCCTTTTCCACTCAAGAGAGGAGCAGACTGCCTCTACGCGAGCAAGAGGAAGAGGTGGATAATTTTTTTTTTAAAACCCAAAAGGCCATATTGCACTAGAGTATTACTGTCTTAACAGCCGTTAGACGGGTGCACGTCTCTCTAAGCGGCCGTTAAAAACATTCCTATTGATTGATAGGCTGAAAGGGGTTTTAACATAGCAATTCATGATGAAATATTTTGTAACAAATCAAATTTCTTTTCAAACTTCCGCAAAGCTTCCAAATTGAATTTTTCAAAACTTCGTTTATCTCTAATGTTAACGTTATGGCTGATTGATGTAATGCTATAGACCAGGGTGCACAACCTGCGGCCCGGGGGCCACATGCGGCCCTCGATACCATTCTGTGCAGCCCCCAAACATCTGGTAAAAGACATGTAGGTCTATGTCTTATGGCTTCTTACATGTATCTTTCATGTATTCTCCTATTAGATAGGAGTCCTGGAAGTGTAACTAGACATTTATAGTATATACTGTATGTTCAATATGCCTAAAATATAGTATTTCAGTTGGTAATACCCCTTTAAGTTTTATTTTCGGCCCTTGGAAATGGTTCAGGCTGACAATGTGGCCCCCAACCAGAAAAGGTTGTGCACCCCAGCTATAGACTATTGCCAGAAAGTGAGCACAGTTTAAAGGTTTACAAACAGCGCAATTTAGCTTCATTCACATAAAGGGGTTTTTGGGTACTTAGATATTGATTTTCTATCCTGAAGATAGGTTATCTATATGAGATCTGTGGGGGTTCAACACCAGGCCCCACACCGATCTGCTGTTTTGGACAGCCAGTGATGCCAGAAACTAGACAGTGTATGGAAGGGCTACATCCACTGTCTGGTTTGCGGCACCAGCATACTGCAGCTCAGCTCTTATTCACTTGAGGTTTAACATTGACAGATGTAAGGTTAGGCACATGGAAAGAAAAAATGCAAGTCACCCGTACATACTAAATGGTGGACAGTAAACTAAACTGTAAAAAACAGTGTCCCAGAAAGATTATGAAAATTCAATTTAGTTTAGAAAAAAGATAACTGAGGGGAGATCTAATTACTATGTATAAATATATCAGGGGTCAGTACAGAGATCTCTCCCATCATCTATTTATCCCCAGGACTGTGACTGTGACGAGGGGACATCCTCTGCGTCTGGAGGAAAGAAGGTTTCTGCACAAACATAGCAGAGGATTCTTCACTGTAAGAGCAGTGAGACTATGGAACTCTCTGCCTGAGGAGGTGGTGATGGTGAGTACAATAAAGGAATTCAAGAGGGGACTGGATTTATTTCTGGAGTGTAATAATATTACAGGCTACAGCTACTAGAGAGGGGTCGTTGATCCAGGGAGTTATTCTGATTACCTGATTGCAGTCGGGAAGGAATTTTTTCCCCTAAAATGAGGAAAATTGGCTTCTACCTCACAGGTTTTTTTTTGTTTTTTTGCCTTCCTCTGGATCAACTTGCAGGATAACAGGCTGAATTGGATGGACGGAGGAATTTTTTTCAGCCTTACAAATTAAATTACTATGTTACTAGCAGCTGAGCTGCGGTACTCCGGCATGACCACTATACAGTACACAGAACCCAGTGCTTTTGGCCCCATCCACTATACAGCCCAAAACAACTGATCTGTGGGGGTATCAGGTGTTGGAACCCCCCACATTGATCTATCCTGAGGATAGACAATCAATATCTAAGTACCAGAAACCCCCCTTTGAATGTGGTTGACTTGCATTACCAGACACAACCTATAGACAAGGGTAGCGCTGTTACTGAAAAAAATAGAAGCAGAAATTTTTGTTGTAATCTCATAAATCCCTTTTAATAACACACAATAAAAAAAAGCCACGGATGTAACATGTCCCAGCAGCAAAACCAGTCCGAGCCTTGAGACATTTGTCAAAATCTACTGAAGTACGGGGGAGCCAATCCTGCCGAGCAATCAGTAAAAAGTGTCCGGCTGACGGGCTGTAAAGAGTTTCTGCTACACTTCCCTCTTGTGTTCCTCTCACCATGCAGTATTTCTGCACAGTGCAGGAAGCCAATTCATTGCAATGCTGAAAAGCTGGATTTATTGTCTGAAACCCTCCCATCTGGACGAGATATTACCAAAATTATATATAAGCCAGTTAGTAAACACTTTGGCGCATTGTCTGTTGTTCCCATAATCACCCTTAATAACGACTCACATCAATATGGTCTTTAACAAGATTTGGGAGTTAATGTGATAAGAGGCAGGTCAGGGAGCGAGGCAGAGCCCTTACACATGTTTGTGAAGAACAAATTGAATCAGCTCTAAATTGGCCTCTCTTGTCGGCCGGAGACGCAGCCGAGAGTTCGGGGGGCTGCTGCGAGTTAGATTTTAACCTCGTGCAGAAAATGCACTTAAGCAGATTAAAGTAAAATAGGGCGGTTGGTGGATGGATGTGCTATGTAATTGCAGCTGTGCTAATGGCTTCCTGTGTGCTCTGGCACGGCAAGGCAGCAAGCAGTGAGGTCACATCAAGTGGTATCAGCCGGCGGAAAAGGTGGCAAAGCTGAAATTCTGCCACCCAACCCCAACATAAATTAAAATATATATATATATATATATATACCATAAAAAAAAGCAAAAAAAAAAATCTATATTTTTTTTTTCATTTTTGCACAATCATCATTTATCTAATTGTATAGCTGAAGTCATAGAAGAATGATAATGCGTTTTTTTTTTCCCCAGCTACTAAACCCATATTTTCACCTATTCCGTCAGCAATTATGTCAATGGGCTGCTGCAATTTTATCAATTTAATATAATGCAATTTAGTGGGTTATGGAGGGGGGGGGGGCGTTACTGAAAAGAGGAAACAGTGTATTTCATCTTCTTTATCTAATCTGACAGACCTTTCAAATGTATCCCCTAATATAGGTTTAGCAGAGCTGAGTGTGTTGGATTTAGGAGCACTGAGTTGGCGACTGGGTACAGAATCCTGATTTGAAGTTTGTGAATTATTTTTTAGGGCTACACGAAGTGCCCAGACTGCAAATAACTTCTCTTCGGTAGTTCGGCAGCAACCTGTAAAATGGTCTTACAGACATGGACTGGCCCTGACCTTCCCACATTGCATCATTTTCTACAAAAAGTTAGGTGCCTTTCACACTTGCGATCCTATTTATATCAAAACAGATCCGTTTAATTCCTGTATTGAGATCCTCTGCTGGACCTCAATACCAGAATTAACAACGCAAGTGTTAATTGTTTAGAGCTTGCTCCACGCACCCTTTGCGCACCTAGGATGTAGAGTTACATCATCCATTAATAGAGAGGGGGGGGGGGGGTTAATGATGAAATTAAATTCACATCTATGACATCACAGTGAGTGATGAATGAGGACTATATGAGTGAGGGCTATATATATCAATTGCTCCCATTCACTTGTAAGTAGAGATGAGTGAACTTCAAAAATTAGTTCGGCGTTCGGGTTGGGGTAATCGCCGCATCCCGTTATGGATTCCACTACCGCGAACTATCCCGGCATATGGAATCCATAAGGGGCGGCTTCCACGAACCCGAACTTTGGAAAAGCCAAAGGACCTGGGGTGACGTCACCGTCATGTGATCAGTGCAGGTGGCGTGGCTCAGCACTGGATTTGAGAACAGAATTATGAGCTATAGACACAATGGACAGGAGGGGACTTTATTGACTTCTATAAGAAATTTGTAGGCATGTTCTGTGACCTGTGCAGAGGTCAGGAGGGAGTAGATAAGCTGTGATATCATCTATTGTGAATGGTCGATCCTGTGTTACCTATACAAAGGTGTTATCTGGCATTGCAATCCTGTCTGTGATGATAGAACGATGGTTATTGAAAATTTACCTGTACAGAACAAGAGGTCTTGACATATTATTAGGCCTACTGCCCAATGGGAAAACTGCATCATTTTAGGTATTTCTTTAAATATAAAAAAAATATGTTCAACATGAAAACAATAGGTCATTTTCTGATGACCCATTCCCTTTAACGCAGGGATGCCCAACCTGCGGCCCTCCAGCTGTTGCAAAACTACAACTCCCAGCATGCCTGGACAGCCTACAGCTATCAGGGCATGCTGGGAGTTGTAGTCTTGCAACAGCTGGAGTGCTGCAGGTTGAGCATCCTTGCTTTAACATGTTCAGTGCCATGGTCACAAAGAAGACAGCTTGGCACAAAAGTCTTCAGATCTGTCTCTTGTAAAATCAAATTAGGGCAGGTGTGTGTGCCTATTCCTAAGCAAAGGCACAATATAGTATTGTAGTTAAAAATGAAGGGGGAGATTTCTCAAACTGGTGTAAAGAAAAACTGTCTTCATTGCCCATAGCAACCAATCAGATTCCACCTTTCATTTTGCAGTGCTCCTTTAGAAACTGAAAGGTGAAATCTGATTGGTTCCTGAGGGCAACTAAGACAGTTCTACTTTCCACCAGTTTTGATAAATCTCGAAAGTCCCTTATGCCTTAGATTTAAAAAAGAAACTTATAATGAGTACAGTAAAATAGCTTTCACAGATTGCACTATAAATGCCATAAAACTTATGGTGCAAAAAAACAGAACCCCATTTTGAACCATTTTTGCAGAAATAATAAAAAAGTCATTTTGCCTGCAATGCCACAGTGCTATGGTAATACAATGGTAATTCCAAACATTTCCTAAGGTCCTAAAAAAACTAAAATTGATAACTTCAATTTATTTTACAATATTACAGGTTTTCCATTTTATGAGAACAAAAGTAAAAGTCAATAAGCCCAGTTACTCTAATGATACGGCACAGGAGGTGCATTGTGGGACATAAGGATGTGTCCTGGGTAGGTAAATCTGGTGCATGCGGCCCTGTATGAGCACTGCGCCTCCCCATTGTGTTTGAATGGGCACAACACAGTAATTGAGGCAGATTTACTAATACTGTCTACTCTAATTCTGCACCAGTGTCACTTCTCACCCCCTATTCTGCTAATCCAAACTTCTGCTAAGCCATAGTCTCTTGTCGGCTGCAAGAGAAACGTGTAACATTGGCAATAAATGTGGTGTAAAGCCAAAGTAAATCTACTGCAATTGATATCTAGGCTGCAAGGACATTTTACATGTCGGTGTTTGATTAAAAAAAATATACAACATAGGCTTCTACCTCACTTTTTTTTTTTTTTGCCTTCCTCTGGATTAACTTGCAGGATATCAGGCTGAACTGGATGGACAGATGTCTTTTTTCGGCCTTATAAACTATGTTACCATGTTACAAATTTTTAGCGCATTTATTGCTTACGTCCAGGACAAATGGGAAGAAATAATGCAAGTCACTCGTACATACTAAATGGTAAAACACTGGGTAACACTGACATAGAAAAGGACCTAGGAATTTTAGCGAACAGCAAACTAAGCTGTAAAAACCAGTGTCAGGCAGCTGCTGCCAAGGCCAATAATATGATGGGTTGCATCAAAAGGGGCCTAGATGCCCGTGATGAGAACATAGTCCTACCACTTTACAAATCACTAGTCAGACCACACATGGAGTACTGTGTACAGTTCTGGGCTCCTGTGAACAAGGCAGACATAGCAGAGCTGGAGAGGGTACAGAGGAGGGCAACTAAAGTAATAACTGGAATGGGCGGACTACAGTACCCTGAAAGATTATCAAAATGAGGGTTATTCACTTTAGAAAAAGACGACTGAGGGAGATCTAATAACTATGTATAAATATATCAGGGGTCAGTACAGAGATCTCTCTCATCATCTATTTATCCCCAGGACTGTGATGAGGGGACATCCTCTGCGTCTAGAGGAAAGAAGGTTTCTACACAACATAGAAAAGGATTCTTTACGGTAAGAGCAGTGAGACTATGGAACTCTCTGCCTGAGGAGGTGGTGATGGTGAGTACAATAAAGGAATTCAAGAGGGGCCTGGATGTATTTCTGGAGTGTAATAATATTACAGGCTACAGCTACTAGAGAGGGGTCGTTGATCCAGGGAGTTATTCTGATTGCCTGATTGAGGCAGGAAGGAATTTTTTCCCCTAAAATGAGGAAAATTGGCTTCTAGGTCACAGTTTTTTATTTTTTTTGCCTTCCTCTGGTTAAACTTGCAGGATAAGAGGCTGAACTGGATGGACAGATGTCTTTTTTCGGCCTTATATACTATGTTACTATGTTACAAATTTTTAGCGCATTTATTGCTTACGTCCAGGACAAATGGGAAGAAATAATGCAAGTCACTCGTACATACTAAATGGTAAAACACTGGGTAACACTGACATAGAAAAGGACCTAGGAATTTTAGCGAACAGCAAACTAAGCTGTAAAAACCAGTGTCAGGCAGCTGCTGCCAAGGCCAATAATATGATGGGTTGCATCAAAAGGGGCCTAGATGCCCGTGATGAGAACATAGTCCTACCACTTTACAAATCACTAGTCAGACCACACATGGAGTACTGTGTACAGTTCTGGGCTCCTGTGAACAAGGCAGACATAGCAGAGCTGGAGAGGGTACAGAGGAGGGCAACTAAAGTAATAACTGGAATGGGCGGACTACAGTACCCTGAAAGATTATCAAAATGAGGGTTATTCACTTTAGAAAAAGACGACTGAGGGGAGATCTAATAACTATGTATAAATATATCAGGGGTCAGTACAGAGATCTCTCTCATCATCTATTTATCCCCAGGACTGTGATGAGGGGACATCCTCTGCGTCTAGAGGAAAGAAGGTTTCTACACAACATAGAAAAGGATTCTTTACGGTAAGAGCAGTGAGACTATGGAACTCTCTGCCTGAGGAGGTGGTGATGGTGAGTACAATAAAGGAATTCAAGAGGGGCCTGGATGTATTTCTGGAGTGTAATAATATTACAGGCTACAGCTACTAGAGAGGGGTCGTTGATCCAGGGAGTTATTCTGATTGCCTGATTGGAGGCAGGAAGGAATTTTTTCCCCTAAAATGAGGAAAATTGGCTTCTAGGTCACAGTTTTTTATTTTTTTTGCCTTCCTCTGGTTAAACTTGCAGGATAAGAGGCTGAACTGGATGGACAGATGTCTTTTTTCGGCCTTATATACTATGTTACTATGTCCTTCAAGTAATACTTTAGTAAAATATATAAAGGCTTCTAATCAAGGGCATGATGTCATGATGGAAAACATGAGTCACTTGTCAGGACTGTCTCTGTGTAATGTCCTGTGGATGGCGTGTACAGTATACAGCTACTCCACTAGAACCACAGGAGTGTGTTTGAGGAGGACCAGTCAATTTTTGTGTACTTGCTAAAATTGTTTTTTTTTCTGTATTACATGATTTAAAGTAGGTAAATGCTGCATACAATATTGTGTCCCTCAGACACCTGGTCAAGAGCTCTTCTCAGATCTCTAACCTTTCCCAAATTGCTATAAAATTAGATCCTGTCTCATTAACTGGCTGAGCGTACTCACCGGGAGTACACTAGAGAAGAAGCTAGTCAGGACAAGGTTTGGCTATAAAGGTCCTGCCCAGTGCTAAAGGAGTTGTTCACCCCAGGGCATCTTTTGGGCAGACCCCTCCAATGTGGCCGGACCTGTGGAGGGGATCATACTTACTTGCTGTACAACTTTGGGTTTCCAGCTGCTTCGCAACACGCCCCCCATCCCCTGCCTTTCTCCTGCTGCGGCTGTCCAGTCTCCCCACATCAACATCTGGTTGGATGTAGGTTACGTGGCCACTGCTGCCAATGACTAGCCGTAGCAGTGACATGTCCCTCATGCGTCACGTGACCAAGTGACGTGACAAATAGAGAGTGCATCACCACTGTGACCAGTCATTGGCTGCAGGGGCCACGTGACCAGTGTCAAACTGGATATTGACCCGGGAAGGCCATAGAGCTGCAGTGGCAGCAGGAGAGTGAAGGAGCCATAAGCCAACAGTGATGAGCAGGTAAATATTCCTTCTGCAGGTCCGACCAGGTTGGGGGTTCTGTCTAAAAGGCCCTCAGGGGCTGAACAGCCCCTTTAATATATTCTGCATATATAATTGTGCATATTGTTAAAAAGTTATTCCCTTCTTTGGGACTGACTTGGTTGCTGACTATGATTGCTGACAGATATTTGGAACCATTGCTGTACTTCATGACGGACGAAGCTTGGTTTCATTTATAAGGTCACGTAAACTCCCAGAATACGAGGTACTGGTCTGCTGAAAATCCCCACTTAATTCACGAAACACCACTTCATGACCATGTTGTTTGGTGCACAGTGTCAGGAACACAAATAGTGCGCCCAATTTTCTTCACATCAACTGTGAACAACACAATTTACCTGGACATCTCTGAGCAGTTTTACAGACAACTAGCACCAGAAGAAAAAATGTCCTGCTTTTTCCAAAAGATGGGACAACATGCCGCACCTCACGGAAATCACTGGACGGGTTTACGGAGGAGCGAACTGTGAGAAAGGGGTTATGGCCGCCACGTTCCCCAGACTTGTCCACATGCGATATTTATCTGCCGGGAAATGTAAACCATAAAGTGTCCGCTAACAATCCACATCCAGCATCACAATCAATACCGGCCAACATAATCCAACGTGCCCAAAGATGCATAGATGTGAACGGGGACCACTTTCAGAATCTTTGGTGACTTGTTGGCAATTAAAAAAAACAATCCACTTGCTCGTTCATCCTGTCATACTATTGCTGGAGGCGGGCTACTTTTTCTTGGGCCACCCTATATAATAAGCCCCTAGGAGCAACAGGGGCATTGCCGTTACACCTAGAGGCTCTGCTCTCTCTGCAACTGGGGCACCCTCTCCACTTTGATTGACAGGGCCAGGCAGTTAAGACATCATCACACCTGTCCCTGTCAATCAAAGTGCAAAGGGCACGGCAGTTGCAGAGAGAGCAGAGCCTCTAGGTGTAATGGTAACGCCCCCGTTGCTCCTAGAGGCTCATTTTCATATATTAAAACATAATTTTTCTCAGCAATGCGGACACATATAAACATGGGACCAACACAGACGCCTTCAGCTGCCAAGCGCACATGTAACAGGTCAGCCAGTGTCATAGGTGCAAATCTGCTGACAGATGTTCTTTAACAGTATTTGTAATTGTGGCTTTTTGGAGCATGGCAGAGTGGACTATGTATCCTGTGTTGCAAGTTCTCCACCATCTTTCTCTTGTATTTTGCTTTGAATTTCCTTTTCTTATTGAATGCAAAGTTTATCTCAATTAGGAGTCAGAAAGTCCCCGGCTTTCTGCAGTGAACTGATCCCCTTACAATCGGAGGCTTCCTCCTTCAGCTCATTGCTTGTGTTCCAACCATATTTCTATGTTGTTGTCTAAATTTTTCTTCTTGACAAGCAACCGATACAGAGGTTGGGGAAAAAATATATCCCCCTTCCTCCCTCCTCCCGGCCCGGCTCATAAATCATAAAAGGTTCTATTTTCTGGGAGCTGACGCAGAGAGGCAAACAGCGCATTTGTATGGAAAGAGCCCCATCCATTAGAAGGCGGTGACAGAACCCTCCGGACAAAAAGGAGTTTTCTTGCTTAAAAAGCTTTAGTTCCATTGTCGCTCCTGCAGAGAACTATAACTTTCAGAATTGGAGTCTTTTTGCCTCTGAGAATTTGGAGCAAATGCTGCACTTTTTATCCATCCTCCTTTGACTACAGAAAATGGTTAACCCGGACGCATTTGTAGTACCCCAGAATACGGTACTTGCAAACTATTCTTGTTATATAATGTTATTTGATATGTAAATATCCCAGCATATCTCTGTATGGATCAGTCGGGGTTAATGATCCTGACACAGCCCCTGTGGGAAGTTAGAAGAGGGACATAGATCCATTCCTAGCTCAGTGAGTAGTCTAGAGTTAGCTGAGGAAGAAAGAGAACATTTACGCCACTCCTCATAGGACTAGACCATATTTCCAGAGAATCTATCTAATGAGAGAAAGACTTCACTACATTACAGTACTTCAAGAAAAGTGAGATAAAGTACCAATAAGGTCCAGAATCTGCATGGTTGAGCATTGGAGTCAGTCAGTAAGGTATTTGCTGTTTAAGGCTCATAGTCTTTACTGCAGGGACATGCTAAGATGCCCTTCACACTAAGACACAGCCTTACCCACCAGTTCTTAATCCTCTATCCCTCAGATGGGAATTAAAGCCGCCATTGCAAGAGTAATATTAGATTGTGAAGAGAGAGACTTCGGGAAGATAGAGAGGAAGGAATACTACAATCTCCATCCTGGCTTATATCCATACATTGCTCTCTGGTAAAATCTGCACTGTGAATTATTTGGAACAGTGTTTTAATTCCCTTGGATGTACTACAACTCTCATTCTGAACTCTAATAAAGAGAGACTTGTCTACTTTCTATGCCTGGCCTGACTCCAGCACCATTCGCCGGTCACAGCACCTACATCTCCTGCCTTTTCACCCCCATCCAAAACACCATGGGTACCCCAACTACCATCAGGGAGGAACCCCAACATCAGGGTGTGCCCCAAGAGAAAAAAGGGTGCACCCTCCAAACACTGCCCTGGCCGTAAGGAGCTTCAGTCTGATAACTGTCACTGTGAATTTTTATTGCAGCCAGAGCCACTACCACTCCCATCCTCCGCTCCAGTCCTCTGGCAATTGGGCTGATCCGGTTGATATGATAATTTAGAAGAAGGTGATGCATCCCCTCCATCGCAATAATAATTCTATGGTCAGGTTACCTGGAGCAATTACTATTCATGTTCATATACTGTAGCTTGCTTGGTGGTTCTTAAAAGAGCACTCTAGGCAAAACAATTGAAAGACGTAAGGGGCCATGATACAAGGATTCTCAATAGTCTTCTTTGAATTACTTTATCATACCCCACCCCCTCTGGCCTTGACACCAGGTATTAACCCGTACTCTACCATAGACTACTAGGAAAAAGGTATTAAAGAGGCTTTGTCACCCGGCTCAAGCCTACCCTACTAGGGCTGATGACGCTAACAAAAGCCATGTTACGGGCGTATGTCATCTGAGCACTGCTTCAGTGATTCCCCCCCCCCATGCCGTTTGATTGACAGCGCTAGAAACCGTTTTGCTCGGCATCCCAGCTCGCTGTGGTTTGCTCTCCGGTATGAGAACAGAATGCATTTTGGAGAATTCCGTTCTGTTCAGTTACGTTTTGTCCCCAGTGGCGTAGGGATCGCCAAAGCAGCCATAGCAATGGCTATGGGGCCCTACGCCACTGGGGGCCCGGGCTGCCGGCTGAGCAGCGCATTCTTGCTGGGGGTACCGGCGCCACTCCTCCCTGCCCAGCACCGGGGGGGTGGGGGGAATTTTATTGGAAGTTGCAGAGACTTTGGGGGAAATTTATTAAAACCAGTATTTTAGACGGCGGTTAATAAGGCCCTGTGCTGGTGGCGGATCTGCTGAAGTTGTGTAGAGGCACCGTCCTCTACATAACTTTGTCGGATCCCCGCCGCTTCTAAATCAATGCCAGCTCCCTTACTGCCATAGATTTAGACCGTTTTCTATGCCTAAAACAGGTACAGAAAATGATGAATGAGACAGGCTTGCTGGCGATCCTCTTTCACCGCCCATGCCACCCCTACTTTGTAGACATGGTGTGAGCGGTACTAAGTTGCTGATTGCGGCACAATCTGTGCCAGAAATACGCCTGATATAGACATATTTCTGTTAATAAATAACTCCCTTTGTGAAATTGATGACAGGTTTGGACCTCGGAGAAGGGATTTTGTCCTGATAACCTTTGGAAACAAAACCTCATGGAGACATCATATCCAGAAAATTAGGTTTAGGGTTAACTGTATATTTTACAGACCAGGTGATAAAAAAAGAAATATAGATCCGTGTTTTTCATCTAAAGTCCTCAATTCTCTCCATCAGGTCATGGTTTGAGGAGGACATCAAGTTGGGATATATTATGGTGATCAATATTAGTTCCTCACCTTCACCATAAATGGCTCGATTCCTGGCCAATAATAGTATAAAACTGCCAATACATATAAGACACCCGCTGATTGTCTAATGCGTATGGTGGTGTGCAGGTTCCCCCTCGACAAATGAAAGAAGGTTTGGGCATGAAGAATTTCAACATGCCCAATACTTTGCTCTCATAGGAGATAAGTCACATCCAGAGGTGATTGGCAGTGGCTTAAGGTCCATTTACATGGAAGCATTCCTTACCGACAATCTGCTGCTCGATGGTGGAGGAGACACAGTTTTGGGAGGAGTGATCACTAATGCCATCGCTCGTCCCCATACTGACTAGTTGTTTGTCGGCAGCAGATGCTGTTTACGCAGCACAATTTGTTGCGGGCAAACAATATTTTTTGTGGGAGCAAAAATTATTTATTAGCCGTTGAACTCAGTCATCATGTAGTCAGCGGTACATTTATACCGCCAGATAATTGCTAACGAGCGTTTTTATGAATGCTTGTTAGCGATTATCTGCAGGATTCTCTGCCCATGTAAAGGGCCCTTTCAGCCAAACAAGTGCTTGGTCAATGGCTTTTGAAGGTGTATGGTCAGTTTAAGACACTGAATGGTTCAATATTAGGATAGGCCATTGTATGGGACAATATGTAGAATAGGGCAATAGTGTCCTTTAAAGAGAAACAGTCAGCTTTATTAAACAAGATATACTGCCTGGTAGGGTTTTTCCTGCTGATTAAAATGATACCTGTCTTGTGAAAATCGGTTGTGGCATTCCCCAGAAATAATACTTTTATTCTCTATGTAGATGAGGGCATCATTGCCCACAGGGGTGGGGCTTGACCTCTTGGTGCATTTCAGCTCCTCCTCTTTCCAGTGCTGGCCCTGCCCCTCCGTGCACTAAAGCCCTCATCTACATAAAGAATAAAAGTCTGGGGAACGCTGTAACTGATTCATACAAGGGAGGTATCATTTAATCAGCAGGATCAACCCCTCCCGGCAGTACTCCTGGTTTAATAGGGTTGATCCTGTCTAATATAAGGGTACTGTATCACCCAACAATGGAAGGGATAGAGCCCTGTGTGGCCAAATACTAGCAAAGGGCATTGTATGGCTCGGTAGTAGAACTTGGCACGGCAAAGCACAGAAACAGTCATGGTAAGGAAACTCCAGCTCTCACGTGATAGACATCTTTTATTGTGTGGACAATCATAGACGCTTTCAGCCACAATGGCCTTCATCCGATACAGGAGTGCCGCACTTAGGTAGAAAGGAGCAATGGCGTTCAAAGAAGCCCTAGGGATTAGCGCCATTTCTTAGGGCTGTTGTCCTGTTCTCCGAGCGCCATGGATTCTTTCTATCCAAGTGTGTCACTCCTGTATCTGACGAAGGCCATTGCGGCCGAAAACGTTTGTGATTGCGCTGAAAGTCCTCACAATATCACTTGCATCAATCCTTGAGGACGGATTTGGCTTGGGGCTCATCTCCTGCACCATATATCTGAGGTGGAGTGCCATTGGACTACCTTGGAACTAACTCCAAGTGCGGGACAAGGTGCCGCGTGGCCAGCTTTGGCATAGAGATGGACAATTTGTTGTTTTCTAAGGGCTCATGCACACGTCCGTTACCTTGGCATGCCCATATTGCAGCCTACAAACAGCGGGTCCGCAATATACAGGCACCGGCCATGTGCACCCCACATCACGGATGAATATGTCTGCAATCCGGAAGGTCCGGTGTGCGACGGAGGCACAGAAGCCCACGGAAGCACTACGGAGTGCCTCCAGGGGGTTTCTCTACAGGCCTCTGGTAGTAGTGCATGCACTCCTTTTTTGCGGCACGGACAGATCACGGACCCATTCAAGTTGAATGGGTCTGGCTCCGTCAGCGGAATCTGCACAGATGTTGCCCGTGCGGTCCCCAATGCATGCAATGGCCGTGTGCATGAGCCCTAAGAAGTATGAAAGTCTGTGTACAGCTTCATATATCAACAGCAAGAGAGCTGACCCGCAAGGATCAGACATATAGAGAACTGGTGCCTAAGGGGGGAGGGGAATAAGTTCTCTACCGCCAGCTAGAGTATTAGCAGCCACTTTTATCCGGATGAAAAAACATACAGATCTGTGATTGTGGCCCACCTGAGGCTATTAAAATAATCACTAACAATTAACAGCACCGAATCTGTGACTCAGTGCCACTTTTCCCCACTTGGGAGATATACTTGCGCTTTTGATGTAGCACATAGGGTTTTATCCCCTTGATAATGGGCTAAGCAATGCTCCGAGCTCTAATACACATCTCAATTTGCTCAAACCATCTTATGAAAGGCTTTGGACAATTTATCGCCTACAGGAGATGAAAGACAGGAGGAAAGACTTAAAAAAAAAACTGACCACTTTTAAAATGTAGAAAATAGAGACAAGAATACATGGTAATCTACTTTAATCTTCGCCAAGCTAGAAAAATATGACACGCCATCAAAAACTCCGGCTTTGAAAAAAAAAAGGATGACCAAGTTACGGACCTGGTAATAAACTTATTGTTAGTACAAACAAACAGGGAGAAGATGAGGAAGCTGCGGGCGAGATCAAAGAGGAGAAGGAAGAACGCTAAATTCACATAAATAGATCAGTGGAGATAAAAAACTGATATTGAAACAAAGTAACAGAGCAGGAACGGAAGGAGAGAATCACTTAGGAAAGTGTCTCAGATGAAAGGGACCTGAGCGAGAGGCCGGCGGCAATT
Source organism: Bufotes viridis (assembly GCA_033119425.1). Classification (NCBI taxonomy): domain Eukaryota; kingdom Metazoa; phylum Chordata; class Amphibia; order Anura; family Bufonidae; genus Bufotes; species Bufotes viridis. The sequence continues at coordinate 36,794,055 of CM065594.1, forward strand.
AACATTTTAAAAGGTTTCTGTGATTATAATAAAAAAAAAGACAAAAAAACAAGAAAGAAGCAAAAGCAGAAGACAATTTGACACAATTGAAATTGCTGCATTTTATCTGCAGAATGAAAGTGATTAACCGCACCGATAATTTACTGAATTAACCAATTCCCATTAACCTGCCTATAGTCTTAAGTGAGTTGCTTAATGCAGTGGAAGCAGCACCAGTAAACTGACCCATTATTGCAATTAGCACCGCCTAACCGGAAAAGGCGTCCAAGTTGGTTATAGACTTCGGGGGGTGAAAAAAAACTGAGTATCGAGTTTTTTTTTGTCCATCAATTAAGTCAATGAGAACAAATTGCCATAGAAATAGCCACATCCAGATAGGTAAGGCCTCATGCACATGATCTTATTTTTCATACGTGCGCTATCCGCATTTTTTTGCAGATAGCACACCGGCCTATTCATTTTTCAACCTATTCACATTTAGGGCTCATGAACATGAACATATTTTGTGTTTTCTGTTTTTTTTGCAGCCGGTATGGGGAACCATTCACTTCAATGAGGCCGCAAAAAAAATGAAATTATTCCATGTGCATTCCGTTTCCGTATGTCTGTTCTGCAAAAAATTACAGACAAGGATAGGACTGTTCTATTAGGGGCCAGATGTTCCGTTAAGCAAAATACAGAATGCCCACAGACGGCATCCGTATTTTTTACGGATCCGTGTTTTGCGGACCGCAAAATAGATACAGTCGCATGCATGAGCTCTTAGGGTGGTAAAATTGGGACATTGAAAACCCGACCCGAGAACACGGAACTCTGCACGGAAAGGGCAGTTTGTGGGTGGGGTTATCATCAGCCCTGCCCATTTTCAGCACTGGACAGCCCGAATTTGCTGGGGCTGTCTCTGAAAACCAGGTACTGACCCTGCAAATTCAGGACAATTTGCAACTATAATAAATGCAGTTCAACAATATAAAACATTGCAAACAGCAGCCTAAATCACAGGGCAAGTTAACCCCTTAAAATACAATAAAGTAGGGAGTTGATGGCTTTGCATAACAGCAATAATGTCTATAGTGCAAAGTACCTTTGCTCCAGGGCACTATGGGCGTCTAAAACGCCGGTCTTAATAAAGCCCCATAACTGTCAGGCCCTCCATAACTTCATAGCATCTGGTGCCAATTCTAAATGTAATAGAGCTTCCTTGCTGGCGTAGAAAATGGTGAATGAGGCGGGCCTACCAGCCCGTCTTCTTCCCCACCCATGCCACACCCACACATTTAGACCCAGCATGAGCGGGGAAAAGTCGTAGATAGCGGCGTAACTAACTGTTGCACCACGATCCGTTACTCCGTCACTGCATAAAAATTAGGTGCAAATTATTATTTTTTTACACACACAGGGCAACATATTTAGGTCACATCCCTTTCTCACAAAGCCAAGCCGCACCCGCTTGTAGAGCGAGATGTAAAAAAGTTAGAAAAGTGTCTAAAACAAATGATAAATGCAGTGCAAAGCATGAAAGCAGGAAAACCCTGCCGCACCAACATCGCTGTCTGTGCAGGTGGCCATTTTCTTTCCTTAAAATGCTGCATGATCTGAAAAAAAAGTAATGCAATGTGTTAATGGAAATTAGTAAATATAAAAAATACCACAAAATCCTAACCAGGTATATATCAATGCTGATAAGGAATGTGCACAAGTAAGGCAAAATACGATACCATGCGTGCATTCCCCTTTTTTTCTCCCTGCTGTGAGTAGAAATGGCTATACTCATATGCAATATGGACCAGAGCAGGACATGTTTTATAATTTGCGCAACGGACATATGGATGAGTCTGTGTGCACAAAATACACAAAATACACAAAATAGTCCTGTGCATGAAGCCTAAGTTTTCGCCATACATTAAGTTTCTCACCCAGACTGCACTTCTCCAGGTATGCAGGATAGCTGGCAGCTTGTCAGGGGTTAAAGGTTAAGTCCACTGACAGCCATAGCCAAAGGTCAGCAGATTTTGGATGACTGGCTGTAAGGCAGTGACCCTGAGTAAGAGCTCAGAGTTCCTTCACCTTAACCTTAAACAGGGGCACCTCGCTATCTCTGAGGATATCTGTCTATGTGCATGTGTCTCCTTGTTCCTGCTGCTTCCTCCAGATGTCTTCATGCATCCATGTGTCCCTCCAACTTCATCTCCACAACTGTTCTCATTATTCTTGGGGTGGCTGATGAGATCGCTATATGAGGCCTGAGGCCAAAAGAACATGAGCTCCTTGTGCAGCCTTTCATATCCATCTTAGTCCTTCTTACATCATGAGAAATGATGACGTTAGAAAAAAAGGAGATTACATTTATCTAAAAGTGCTGATGATGCCAGTCCAAACCCTTTTTTTGCAGAAAAAGGTAACAAGACCAGACCAGCAGTACTGTCACATGACCAGGTGTAAATTTAGGATATGCCTGGGGTCCCTGTTGTACCGCTATTCTCCTGCCCTCACACTGCTATTCTCTTCCCCCTCACACTACTATTCTCCTCCCCCTCACACTGCTATTCTCCTCCCCCTCACACTGCTATTTTCCTCCCCCTCACACTACTATTCTCCTCCCCCTCACACTGCTATTCTGCTCCCCCCTGCACTACCTCTGCTATTTTCCTCCCCTCACACTGCTATTCTCCTCCCCTTCACACTGCTATTTTCCTCCCCTCACACTACTATTCTTCTCCCCTCACACTGCTATTCTCCTCCCCCTCACAATGCTATTTTCCTCCCCTCACACTGCTATTTTCCTCCCCCTCACACTGCTATTCTCCTCCCCCTCACACTGCTATTTTCCTCCCCCTCACACTACTATTCTCCTCCCCCTCACACTGCTATTCTGCTCCCCTCACACTGCTATTTTCCTCCCCCTCACACTGCTATTCTCCTCCCCTTCACACTGCTATTTTCTTCCCCCTCACACTGCTATTCTCCTCCCCCTCACACTGCTATTCTCCTCCCCCTCACACTGCTATTCTCTTCCCCTCACACTGCTATTTTCCTCCCCCTCACACTGCTATTTTCCTCCCCCTCACACTACTATTCTCCTCCCCCTCACACTGCTATTCTGCTCCCCCTCACACTGCTATTTTCCTCCCCCTCACACTGCTATTTTCCTCCCCCTCACACTGCTATTCTCCTCCCCTCACACTGCTATTTTCCTCCCCTTCACACTACTATTCTCCTCCCCCTCACACTGCTATTCTGCTCCCCTCACAATGCTATTTTCCTCCCCTCACACTACTATTCTCCTCCCCTCACAATGCTATTCTCCTCCCTCACACTGCTATTCTCCTCCCCTCACACTGCAATTCTCCTCCCCTCACACTGCTATTCTCCTTCCCCTCACACTGCTATTTTCCTCCCCCACACACTACTATTCTCCTCCCCCTCACACTAATATTCTCCTTCCCATCACACTGCTATTCTCCTCCCCCTCACACTATTATTCTCCTCCCCCTCACACTGCTATTCTCCTCCCCCTCACACTGCTATTCTCCTCCCCTCACACTGCTATTCTCCTCCCCCTCACACTGCTATTTTCCTCCCCCTCACTCTGCTATTCTCCTCCCCCCCACACTACTATTCTCCTTCCCCCCACACTACTATTTTCCTCCCCCTCACACTACTATTCTCCTCCCCCTCACACTACTATTATCTTCCCCCTCACACTGCTATTTTCCTCCTCCTCACACTGCTATTCTCCTCCCCTCACACTGCTATTTTCCTCCCCCTCACACTACTATTCTCCTCCCCTCACACTGCTATTCTCCTCCCCTCACACTGCTATTCTCCTCCCCTCACACTGCTATTTTCCTCCCCTCACACTGCTATTCTCCTCCCCTCACACTGCTATTCTCCTCCCCCTCACACTGCTATTTTCCTCCCCCTCACACTGCTATTCTCCTCCTCCTCACACTGCTATCCTCCTCCCCCTCACACTGCTATTCTCCTCCCCCTCACACTACTATTCTCCTCCCCCTCACACTGCTATTCTCCTCCCCCTCACACAACTATTCTCCTCCCCCTCACACTGCTATTCTCCTCCCCCTCACACTGCTATTTTCCTCCCACTCACACTGCTATTCTCCATCCCATTGCACCGCTAAGATCCACCCCATCAACCCTCTAATCCCCAACCTCAGCTTACAAGTGCAGCCTGGGTGTCACGCTTAGGTGTGGCAGGGAAACACCACACTTAGCATAGGAGGGAAGGGGGGGACAGGGAATCAGGCCTGAGAACTAGGGAAGGAAAATGGACACCTCCTAGTGAAAACCCTAATCAAAATCCTGACTGACTACCAGTATGAACAGACCCCAAAGGAATACCTAGAGTCCTATCTAGCCCTATAGGACTCTGGTGCTAAAGGCAGGAACGAGACTACCTGTTCCTCCAAAAGGAAGGACGAATAGGAGTCTCCTTCAGGCCTAATACAAACAATAGGGAAATGCAACACACAGAACCCAAACAAAATACAAAAAGGGAAAGGAAAGACGTCATTTGATCCAAATGGAAAACATGTCAGATCAAAGTCTCACCGATCTTCTCCCACCTGTCGCTGGAACGTCCATGACACTGGGCATTTCCGATCTGCTGCAGCTCTCAAGCTAGGAAGGGCCCCTACTCTGCCATTGGGCCCCTGTGCAGCTAAACCGCCTGCACAGGTGGTATGTCCGCCTCTTTAGTTGTTTTTTAAGCCAGCCAGTGTAGTTATACCTAAGCTGTCCCACTCATTTCAATAGGACGGCTTCTTCCCATATGTTTGTATAGGAAGGAGCTGTACCATTGAAATGAATGGGATGGCTTAGGTATAATTACACCTGCTCACCACTGTGAATGCGACAGCGAGCAGGTAAACAAAGAAGAGAAGTCAGTACTGGCATGTACCTCCTCTTCAAACAGCTGATCGGCGGGGGTGCTGGGTGATGGACTCCCGTCGATCAGATATTGATGACCTATCCTCAAGATAGTTCAGGAAGAGATGATGGAGGCAGCATGTCCGGTTGAAAAATCTCTTTATTGGGAACTGCTCACATGAAAAACGTGAATATCAAAAGTTGCTACGTTTCAGGCTATCACATAGCCTTTGTCAAGCACAAAGGCTATGTGACGAAAACCTACCAATACCAAGGGCACCCGAAAACACCATCAGACAAGAGGATTACCCAAATCCAGGTTGTGCTCCGAGGGTTACAAGGTTGCACCCACCCATCACTGCATGGCCTGGGGAGCTCCAGAGTGAGGACTGCCACCTTGAAGACAGCTACTATCATCATTGCCACCACTACCACTCCTGTCCTCCACTCCTCTCCTCTGCACACACCTGTCCGCAGGTTGTGTGTGATATTGCAGCCTTGTACTATTGACTTGAATACCAGACACATCCTATGGACAGGTGCGGCGCTGTTTTCGGAATAAAGCAGCCATGTTTTTTTTATATTGTACAAACATCTTTCAAGTGAATGTGCACATTTCTGAGTAATGAGTAATTGTACTCTCACCTGCTGTCTGCTTTCCTCTGCAACTTTTTAACTGCGACTTTTTGTTATATCTCCCAGTTTTTAAGCCTCCCTCACCACTTTTCAGAAAAGGGGTGTAGCAAGGGCGGATAGGGGGCACGGCCAGCAGCAGTAACAAATTTCCCTTCATTGATGGCATTTTTATGGTGCAAATGAAGCCAGAAAGCTATAGCTCAGAGCTACCGTATATATTTCTGTTTAGACACACAGAAGGTCATTTATTATCCAGAAATATGTCAATATTAGGCGTAATCCTGGCGCAGATTGCAGTGCAAAGTTAATTTGCGCCGTAATCTGTGACTTTTCTCCGCTTGAGCCATGTCTAAAAAAGTTGGCGTTGAGTGGGCGGTGAAGGGGACAGGCCGGCTGGCTTGTCTCATTCATCAATGTCTACGTCTGGTTTAGGCTACATGCACATGACAGTTGTTTTTTGCTGTCCGCAAATCGGAACCTACAAAAAAAACTGATGATCCCTTGTAATAAATGCCTATCCTCGTCCGCAAATGAGAAAAAAGTAGGACATGCACTACTTTGTTTGCTGAAGGGAAACACGGACAACGGACGCGGAACACAAACGGATAAACTGTCAGCGTTTTTTTGCTGACCCATTGAAATGAATGGGTTCCTATCCTATCCGCAAAAAAAACTGAAACGGAAGCCGAGAAAAACAACTGCCGTGTGCATGTAGCCTTAGGCGTAGAAAATGGTCTAAAGACAGCAAGCTGTATTACATTTAGAACTGGCAGTGGATGCTCTGACGTTTGGTGGATCCACCGCTAGATATAAGGGTTATTAAGACCGGTGTCTAAAATGCCGGTCTTGATAAATGACCCCCACGGACTGCTGGTGGATGCGCCTAATTTGTGAGCCTTGTCATTAATGTGGTGCATCCTCCGGCAGTGCAGGGGAGCAGAAAGCGCAGGTCTTGATAAATCTCCCCCAATGTGTTTCTGGAAGTAGTAATGTTTTTCTAATTCCTGAACGATCTCATTAACAGTGGTTCTAGCGCTTTTTTTTTTTTACTCTTTAGGGCTCATGCACAAGAACGTATGTTTTTTGCGGTCCTCAAAACATGGATCCACCAAAAATATGGATGACGTGTGTATGCATTCCGTATTTTGCGGAACGGAACAGCCTGCCCCTAATAGAACAGTCCTGTGCGAACAGTAATAGAACATGGTCTAAGTGAAAACGGAATGCACACGGGGTAACTTCAATTTTTTTTTTGCGGACCTATTGAAATGAAATGTTTCGCAAAAAAAATTGGAACGGACACGGAAAGAAAATACGTTCGTGTGCATGAGCCGTTAGAGGGAATATATCCCATCCTGCACTCCAGAATTCGGGATTTAAAAGTCACAAATTGTAACTTTTGGAACTTTCTGGACTTATTTGTGCAAAAATTGCATTTTTACATCACTTGTACTATTTTTAAAAAGGGGGAGTGGTCACTAATATAAATGAGTTTCACTCCAGATTTATCTCTGCAACTTTTTTAAAACAACCAGAGTATCATTTCTACACAAAAGTGTTGGGGCTAATTTATCATGAAGTTAATATATGAAGTTACATTTGCTTGAGTCATTGGTGCATATTGCGCCAAATTTATAAAAGGCCTCATGTTAATAGTTACATTAGGTTTTGCCTAAAAATTCTACTCCAGTTTTTTTCTACTCCCCCCCCCCCCCCCAAACCACACTGGAGTGAGTTTGCAACTTTTTTGGGTCCTTTTTTTAAAAAAAAATCTGGAGTGAAACCAGTTACCATAACGAACCACTTTTCCACCCATATTTGAAAGTGGGGTAAACCGTCAAAAATGGCACAAAATGGGACTTGCACCAAAATGTGCGGCTTTTTTACTCCAGTTTGGCGTATACCATTGATACGCTATCCCCCGCAAGGTTTAAAGATGGGTCATATTGAACAAACATGTAACATTTAATTTGACTTGGCGCAAAGTACAAAAACGCAGACTCAGAGAGAATTGACTTCAACCATTTTCCTCGTGATAAATTCTGCCCATTATCTTTTTCATTGGTCTCTGTCTTTTCCGCCCATTGTCTGTATATTGTGCACATGGTTTCACGTAATGTTCATGTCGTGTAGTAGGCGATTTGTCTGTCTCGCACATACACGCAAGCTCTTCCCGTCCTCCTGTCTCTCTTCACACACACAGTCTCGCTGTCTGCCTCGCTCTCTCACTCCCTCTGCTCATCACTATTTATTATAGGGATGATGAACAGTTATTGCATTGAGTTAATTCCCATTTATTGGGACCTGACGTCATACATGCAGCTCGAAGCTGAGAAGCCTGTGCTCTGAGAGTCATTGCGGTTTTACTGTCTCATTTTAATTTAGCGTGTAATGTCCCTATTAGAATAAAACACATCTGGAGGATCTCTGGGGGGCTCTTCAGAATCTGTGGCTTCTATATTAACAGAACCTGCAACATAAAGAGCACAGCTGCTGGAAATGCTGCACTCAGCGGCAGGCCTGCAGGATACCGACACGGCTCTGCGGGGCGCAGTGTCACACCGCCACGTAGCACATTTATACTGCTATTCAGGGCAGAGCTAGACAACCCTTCTGCGTTCAGTGTGGGGCTCACTGACATCTTTGTATGGCACGATGACAAGTTCTAATCTTCGCAGAACAGATTGTAACGGCCATGCATCCTGGCAATGTAACCATTCTGGACTGAATGGAGCACTACTGTACTATATACACGCTTCGCATGGTTAGCTAGTGCAAAGATAGGGGCGACTTGGCTTCCTACTACTGTCGGGCCCCATACACATTAGACTATTGTTGGTCAAATTCTCCAATGTTGGTAAGACTGGCTGATACGTATAGGGAGCCTCCGACCCTCCTGGAGAAGAGAGGAGTCGGACACGATGAATTTTGACACCCAATGCCTTTGTTCTCCCGGGAGGTAAGAGGTGTCTGGCAACGCTTTCATCTGTCTCCTCATTGAAAATACACACATGCTCAGCCGAAAACAGAAATCAGGAAAGAGAGCTGTCGGTTCATTTAGTGGACAGCATTTGAAGGTGTATGGGCACCTTGAAACATGAACATCTTTTGGGCTGTAAGAAGAGTGGTTATTAACGGTACACACTCAGATTGGGTCACTGTCATTAGTGGGGTACCACAGGGATCAGTATTGGAGGGGTCACTATCACAAGTGGGGTACCTCAGGGGTCAGGGGGCCCTATTCTCTACAATATATTTATTAATGATCTTGTAGAAGGCCTGCACAGTAAAATATTAATGTTTGCAGATTACACTAAACTGTGTAAAGTAATTAACACGGAAGAGGACAGTATATATATATATATACTAGGGATGAGCGAATCGACTTCGGATGAAACATCCAAAGTCGATTCGCATAAAAATTAGTTCTAATACTGTACTGTGTAGGATTAGAATGTATTGGCTCCTATGAGCCAAAATTATTGCTTTGCGAGGTCTCGTGATACTTCGCGCAATAACTTCATAAATTAATTTGTAAAAAACCATTTCCCGATCTCGGCTCATCGGAGACAATAGATTCTAGTACTGTACGGAGCTCCTGGTCCGTACAGTATTAGAACAAAGTTTTATGCGAATTGACTTCGGATGTTTCATCCGAAGTCGATTAGCTCATCCCTAATATATACTACAGAGGACAGTATACTGTGTATATATACTACAGAGGACAGTACTGTATACTGTGTATATATATATATACTACAGAGGACAGTATACTGTATATATACTGCAGAGGACAGTATACTGTATATATATATACATATATATATATATATATACTACAGAGAACAGTATACTGTGTATATATACTGCAGAGGACAGTATACTGTATATATATATACATATATATATATATATACTACAGAGAACAGTATACTGTGTATATATACTACAGAGGACAGTATACTGTATATATATATATATATATATATATATATATACTACAGAGAACAGTATACGGTGTATATATACTACAGAGGACAGTATACTGTATATATATATATATATATATATATATACTACAGAGAACAGTATACTGTGTATATATACTACAGAGGACAGTATACTGTATATATATATACTACAGAGGACAGTATACTGTATATATATATACTACAGAGGACAGTATACTGTATATATATATATATATATATATACAGGAGCGTAGCTAACAGCTCATGGGCCCTGGTGCAAGAGTTCAGCTTGGCCCCCCTTAAATCAGTGCTTTGTGTGTCTTCTTATGTGGCACAAGGGTCTTTGGGCCCCCTCAGGCTCCTGGGCCCGGTAGCGACTGCTACCTCTGCACCCCCTATAGCTACGCCCATGTATATATATATATATATATATATATATATATACTACAGAGGACAGTATACTGCTACAGAGGGGTAGATGAGGCAGATGAGGTTTAACACTGACAAATGTAAGGTTATGCACATGGAAAGGAATAATACATGTCACGGTACATACAAAACAGTAAAACACTGGGTAACACTGACACGAATAGGGACTTAGGCATCTAAAGGGGTTTTCTTGGGTTCAGAGCTGAACCAGGACATATCCCCATCTTCACCCATCCGGCCCCACTCATATGAGCATTGGCGCATTTCATGCGCCGATGCTCTCCCTTGCCCTGTATCGCACAGGCAAGGGCTTTTTTGTTTCCAGTTTTCACTGCTAGGAGAAGGCGTCCACCTAGGATAGGTCATTAATATCAGATCAGCGGGGTTCCGACACCAAGCCCCCCGTCGATCAGCTGTTTAAAGAGAAGGCGCGCGCTGTGCCAGCGTTCGTTTCCACTCAATGTTTACCTGCTCACCGTCGTCATCGCAGCAGTGAGCAGGTGTAATTACACCTATGTGGTACCATTCACTTCTAAGGGACGGCTCTTTAGTATACGCTTGAATAGGGAAGCCGTCCCACATAAGTGAATGGAACTACTTAGATGTAATTACACCTGCTCACCGCTGCGATGTCGATGGCGAACAGGTAAATAATGAAGGGAAGGTAGTGCTTGCATGAGCGCAGCCTTCTCTTAAAACAGCTGATCGATGGGGGTGCCAGGTATCCTGAGGATAGGTCATCAATATTAAAAAAATGGACAATCCCTTTATTTGTAAAAACCAGTGTCAGGCAGCTACTGCCAAGGCCAATGAGATAATGGTTTGCATCAAAAGGGGCATAGATACCCGTGATGAGAACACAGTCCTACCACTTTACAAATCACTAGTCAGACCACACATGGAGTACTGTGTACAGTTCTGGGCTCCTGTGAACAAGGCAGACATAGCAGAGCTGGAGAGGGTTCAGAGGAGGGCAACTAAAGTAATAACTGGAATGGAGGGACTACAGTACCCTGAAAGATTATCAAAATTAGGGTTATTTACTTTAGAAAAAAGACGACTGAGGGGAGATCTAATAACTATGTATAAATATATCAGGGGTCAGTACAGAGATCTCTCCCATCATCTATTTATCCCCAGGACTGTGACGAGGGGACATCCTCTGCGTCTGGAGGAAAGAAGGTTTGTACACAAACATAGAAGAGGATTCTTCACTGTAAGAGCAGTGAGACTATGGAGCTCTCTGCCTGAGGAGGTGGTGATGGCGAGTTCACTAAGAGTTCAAGAGGGGCCTGGATGTATTTCTGGAGTGTAATAATATTACAGGCTACAGCTACTAGAGAGGGGTCGTTGATCCACGGAGTTATTCTGATTGCTTGATTAGAGTCAGGTTTTTCAATGGAAAAAAAAATGAAAAAATAATAACGCTTCCACATATTTGGTATCACCACATCTAAGGCCCTATTCACACATCCGCAATGTAGTCCGCATGTATTCCGCAATTTTGCGGAATACATGCGGACCCATTGACTGTGAATGGGGCCGGGAACGATGCGGAGAGCACACACTGTGCTCTCCGCATCCAATTTTGCGGAGCGCGCCGCCGATCTTCCGGTCCGCGGCTCCGCAAAAAAATAGAGCATGTCCTATTCTTGTCCGCAATTGCGGACAAGAAGAGGCATTTTCTATGGAGTTCGGGCAATGTGCGGTCCGCAAAAATGCGGAAATGCACATTGCCGGTGTGTCCGTGTTTTGCGGATCCGCGGCTCCGTGGATCCGCAAAAACAGTTGCGATGTGTGAATAAGGCCTAAAACAATCCAAACTATAGAAGCCACGTAATTTATCTCGCATGGTAAATGGCAATCGAATAAAAAGTGATTGAAAACATTGAATGTACTCCAAAATGATACCAATAAAAACTACAAGTTGCCCTACAAAAATCAAATCCCCACAAGTAGAAAGAAAAATGAAAAAAAGGTTATGGGTCTTGGGATGCGGCAATGCAATTTTTATTTTACTTTTTTATTGTGCATAACTAGTAAAACTTAATACACACATAAATATTGGGTATTGCTGTAATCGCACTACATCGCAGTAGATTTATCATGTTATATGAGCAGCAAAGTAAATATCACAAAATTTATAAAGCAAAAAGTCATTGATGGTATTTAATTTTTTTTTTTTCATTTAACCCCACATAACTCATTGATTAACTCTTTATTAACTATTTAAGGCTACTTTCACACTAGCGGCAGGACGGATCCGACAGGCTGTTCACCCGACAGAACAGCCTGTCAGATCCGACCTGCTACTTGTGTGAAACTAGCCTTAAATAGTTAATAAAAAGTTAATCAACGAGTTATGTGTACCGCAAAATTGTGCATTAAAAACAACTTATTTTGCAAAAAAAATAAAAAATGACATGATTATAGCTCTTGGAATGCAACAATAATATAAAAATAAAACATATTTGATATCTCAATAAATAGTTAATACACAACAAATTTTGTATATTACAGCAGTACCCATAGCAACCAAGCAACCAATCAGAATGTTTTTTAAACCAGTAAAAAATGAAAGATGAACTCTGATTGGCTGCTCCGGACAAAACGGATATAGGAGCCTTAATATGCAGCCAAGACATTGTTATAAATATATATATATACTGTATATATACAGTATATTACAGAAATATCCTTCAGAATATGTATCTATAATTATATCCAGATGCTCTTTATTTGCCTCTGTTCCTTTATTCCAACATCTGTCTGCTGTCTGACAGCTGGATACAAATATGTAATACTGTAATATGGGGGGGGGGGTCGATAATACGACTGAGAAATTACAAAGAATTTACTAATAATAATATATTTCTATTCCAGAGCACAAGGAGCTATTCCCCACACATGCTTCTCTTGGCAGAACGACAGACAATAATTCAGCCATCTTGGATTTAATGATGTGTTTTAAACCTGCCACAAACAGAACTTATGTTTAAAGTCAATTACAGAAAAAGTGCCCTAGACAGATGCTAAGCTCCGCGTTTGTATAAAAGATTCTCAACTGCTTGTAAAAAGGAACAGTAGTGGGTAATAAATACTGCCAGCAGCGCTACGACAAAGATAAGTTAAGATAAATTCTGATTATTAATACTGTTAGGGCTCATGCACACAAACGTATTTTCTTTCCATGTTCATTCCTTTTATTTGGCGGACCATAAACGGAACCATTCATTTCAATGGGTCCGCAAAAAAACGGAAGTTACTCCGTGTGCATTCCGTTTCCATATGTCCATATTTCTGTTCCACAAAAAAATAGAACATGTCCTATTATTGTCCGCATTACAGACAAGGATAGAACTGTTCTATTAGGGGCCAGCTGTTCCGTTCCGCAAAATACGGAATGCACACGGACATCATCCGTATTTTTTGCGGATCCGTTTTTTGCGGACCGCAAAATACATAAGGTCGTGTGCATGAGGCCTTATTGTATTAGCCAAACAGCCACATAATCGTGCAGCACAGAGACGTAGAACTAAGGCCTCACGCACACGACCGTATGTACTTGGCGGTCCACGTATTGCAGATCCTCCAAATACGGACACTGCATCAGCATTTTTTTGCAAACACGCTTCTATGAGTCTGCGGTCCTCATTTTACAACCAAGTATAGGTCATGTTTTACCTTTTTGCGGAACGGACACAGATTTGCGGAAAGCACACAGGACATCCGTATGTCTGTTCTACGAAAAGATAGAAAATGTCTGCAAAATGCGGACCATGGACCCACTGAAGTCGATGACAGCACACAGTAGCCATATTTTGCAGATTCGCAATTTGTAAACCAGCAGGGGATAGATTAAGACAGGAGCGTAAAATGTTTGTCTTAATAAATTTCCCGCCATGTGTCAACTAAAGATAGGCGCTCCCTATATTTTAGGGTATTGGCAGACTAAATAGTCATTCTTACTGCAAAGTTTCCAATAACTTAAGAAGAACATTGATTAATATTTACTATCTGGTCAGAAAACGTATCTGTAGGTTGGTAGAGAAGACAATTTTGACCATAGAGTCTGGCCAGTGGATATCACTCATACATATGATGCCTCTGACTAAATGGATTCTAGATGTTATGGACAGGTTAAGTTTCATGACCTTTCCCTTGGCATTTTTTATCTGCACCCAAATGCCAAGTCTAATGACTCTGAGTCTTGACCTTTGAATACCCAATTTTCTAGGTCTGCCGTTCACCTTCTGGTACTGTCTACCATATCTACAGGAAAGGCTGACCCTGACAGGAGTAAGGACTTGAACTTTGTCCCCCCTGCATCCCCATCACACCTCAGGCAGTCTGAACACTGACCATATGGAAGTAAAAGCTGCCTGTCGTCTGAAGGCCATTCCTTGTGTACTGCACCAAGCAAGAGGTCAACGCCTGGTGTCCAGGTGGTACTGAAAAATCAGATGAACTAATAGAACCCTTCAGAGTTATCTAACCTTCTTTCTCTCCAAAATGCATCCAGTAATGGACTGGAAACTCAAGCCTATGTTTCATTGGCCAAGTGACCAGTAAAAATTTGTCTAAAAATGTCAAATACACATCAAGTTCCCACAATGATTTCCAACTTGTGTACAAAGGTGAACAGCTCAAATTTCAATGTGACCTTCCTTACGTCCTCCCTGAACATACAGCTGTTCACACAGATGTTCAAAGAGAAATATCCACATATTAAAAGACTGGTTGGATTGAAGAATATATTATAATTGCATTGTCAGAGCAAAGGTACAGTTGTACGATAAGAAGTTGATGATGGTCGAAGGACGTCCATGCTAAACACAGCACTATGTAATGAATGAGCGTTAAACTTACTTTACCGTCTACTAATTCAAAGGTGAACAAAACAACTTTTACCGACGCTGAAAACCAGTGTCGGACTGGGGTGCCTAGGGCCCACCAGTAAAATTTATTTTGGGGGCCCACAGTACGGATGCATTCAAATATAATAAATAATCAAACAAGTTTTTTTTATATGAAAATTGGCTGGTTGAGGTGCTGTACATTGAATATATGCATGAAGTGCAGTAAGTCTACTGTGTTATGTGCCACTTGTGCAGGGGGTTGGTATTAGAGGCCCACCTTGCTCAGGGGCCCACCGGGGGATTCCCCTGTACCCCTGTGGGCCAGTCCGAGCCTGCTGAAAACAATTTAGAGCATTCATGAGAATGGCCATTACAATCTAAGATGAAAAGTCAGTGAAGATGTTTGAGGAGCACACCATGTCCTGGATTGTTGTTCATCCTGGATACCTACTGTGTATGGCCAAAAGTCTGTGGACACATGAACATCACACCTATACCAGCTTGTTTGACATCCCTTTACAAAACCAAATATGGAGGTGGTCCTGCCTTTTGCCTCCATTCTTCTGGAAAGGCTTTAAACAAGATTTTGTGGTCATTTGTGCCCATTAGTCCAAAGGGAAGATTTGTGAGGTCAGACACTGATGTAGAACAAGGTCTAGCTCACATTCAACAATTCTTCGAAATGGCGTTTGTTCTTTTGTGAAGGTCATGGCTCTGTGCGGCCACTCGAGTTACTCCACACCAAACTCATCAAACCGTGCCTTTATGGACTTCACTTTATGCACAGGGGCATAGTCATGCTGTAACAGCAAAGGGCCTTCTTCAAGCTTTTCCTACAAAGTTGGTGGCATACAATTGTCCAAAGTTTCTTGGTATGTTGTTGTCTTAACATCACACACATCACTGGAAACAAGGGGCCAAATCCTGAAAAGCAACCCTATAACATTATCTCTCTTCCCCCCCAATTTTACAGTAGGTACCATACATTCATTAGGTAATGTTCTCTAGAGATCCATCAAGTCCAGATTCCTTTATTGGACTACAGCAGGGGTAGGCAACCTCCAGCACTCCAGGTGGTTACATTTAATTGGGGGACTCTGGACCTCCATTATCATCTTAATCTGCGTGGGGCCCAGTAGTTAGAACCCACCAATCAGATACCTATCCTATAGATTGGGGATATGTTTATATCTGGGCACAACCCCTTTAAGTATAATTTTCATTCTATGGCATTAATTGATATAGTATCAGATATGACTCCAATGGTCATTTATGAACCAATATGTATGGGCACAATTCCATTGACTAAGCTTCTGAAAACCTCCTGTAATTGCCTCTTATTGCTGGGGGAAACTGTGGATGGGTGTTCATCTTTCCTACACTTAGACTATGTAGAGGAAATACCGTGTTCTATGGAGGCCATTCAGGGGCGTAGCTAACAGCTCATGGGCCCCTGGTGCAAGAGTTCAGCTTGGGCCCCTCTTCCCTCAGTGCTTTGTGTGTATTCTTATGTGGCACAAGGGTCTTTGGGCCCCCTCAGGCTCCTGGGCCCGGTAGCGACTGCTACCTCTGCACCCCCTTATAGCTACGCCTATGAGGCCATTCAAATAAAGAGCCTGCCATGGAATGCCAGGATGGAGCCAGTCCTCAAGAGTAGGAGCAGTTGCTCTCTCCTCAGCCTTATCGAAAGGGGTCTTAACCTCTTTCACATCTAGAAAAAGGGGATGTCCAGATGAGACATTTTTAAGGCAAGTAGGAGACCATCTTTGGTTTGTCACTTTGCACTAAAGTATCATGTTTCCAATCTTAAGAACCACATAAAAAAGCTGTTTTTTCCTTACTGCCTACATTTTTCAAGGGTTGATTTTCTCTTTTTTTGACAAATGTCTCAGTAGCTAACAGCAATCTCTTCTTCACAACTTCATTACAGTAAGAGGCATTAGGATGGGACATTCTTGTACAGAACCATAGCAGCATCCACCACCGAGCATTATTAATGAATACAGCTGCACTTTTTTATCCACGTAAAAAGCCTTATTAGATTATTTTGCTCCTATTTATCGCTCTTACCATTCACAATGATAATAAAGGCTCAAAGCCGATAACCTAGTAAAAAACAAAACAAAAAAAAACTCATTCAACGGTTTCAATTCTATGAGCTCCTATGAACTGACACGATGGCCTTAACCTTCAAGGCAAAATTTAAAAAACTACCTTTAAGAAACTAGTTTGGAGACAGAGTAAAAAATGAACAACTCGTAACATTTCAGCTTTTTATTTTTTTTTCTATACTTTGAACCTTTTGGGTAAAAAATTTTAGTGGCTGCAAAAAAAAAAAAAAGATCCGAACTCTTCCTATTTCCGAGCATCACCCACCTCTCTCCGGCTTCTACTCTCTTTCTTTCTTCTCCGGCTGATTGCGTTGAATCTAGTAATTGAGTGTGGCTTTTTTTTTTCTCCGCTTGTTTGCTGGCTGACCTGCCAATGATTAAAGGGAGGGCAGATTTCAGACATTAGCGGCAGAAAGAGCCGAGTTAAAACTGCTTTAGAAAGAGAGAGCGCCTGCTAAAGACACGGTGCTCAAAGTGCTATTAAAAGCATCAGGCTTGTTAAAACCTGTAAAAAGGGCCTGAAATCATGAAGTGAACAGCAGCCTTCCCCATCAATTACTTGAGGGGGGGGGGCAGGCTGTAGCTTGAACCGCACGCTACACCATCTCTCTATATCCCCTTTGCTATTCACTGGGTACATTAGTGAGGAGACAAACGAACAGTGAAGGGGGGGGGGGGGGGTGCCTTACCGGTGAATGCAATGAAAGGGTAGTGAGGGGCCAGTAGGAAAAAAAGAAGGGGAGCCGGTTCACTTCTACTTGTTTTAGCGACCTATTTAGAAGAGAATGAGATGCCTGCCCTATAAATATTTCATCCTCACTCGCTATTCACATACAGGAGCACAGGGCTGTTGATATCTTGTTTTTTTCTTTTTTACATATATATTTAGATACTTTGTGGCTTTATTTGTAATATAAAAGAGTGATGAACATCAAACATGAAATGAACGGCGAGCGTAGAGGGCTAATGCATTCCCGCCTGGTTATCTTCCTTTGTGAGACATCATATTCATGAATGTCCTCTCTATTTTGCTCCGCTGTTTAGTCGTCCTATCTAACCCCTATAAACGCCCTGATAGAGGGCATGTGTACAGTGGTCCCTCAAGATACAACATTAATTGGTTCCGGGGTGACCATTGTATGTTGAAACCATTGTAAGTTGAGTAATCGGTTCCAAAGCCCCAAAATGTCATCCAAGATAAGAGAAAATGAAAATTTAAGAAAAATAAGCAGATAACTAAGAGAGATAAGACAAGTCCTTACATATAACAGTCAGGAATAACTGCTAACTAGCAACTAATCCAGCTATTTACCAGAGAGGTGACCTTAATTGGTTGGATCTGAGTCTGAGGCATTGTATGTTGAGTCTAGTTTCAACTTACGATGGGTCAGAAAAGACCATTGTATGTTGAAAATATTGCATCCTGAGGCCATTGAGTCTTGAGGGATCACTGTATGTATCTTTTAGCTGGATTGTTAGTCATTCTAGTGGGTTATCTATACTTTATATGAATTCAGCTAATGGATTATGTGTATCCTAGGGTTTCCCGCCCTATCAGAATGCTGGAGCGGCTGGAGGATTGGGGTATCAGTAGGATTTCCTTTAGACCCCTTTCACACGGGCGAGTTTTCCGTGCGGGTGCAATGCGTGAGGTGGACGCATTGCACCCGCACTGAATCCGGACCCATTCATTTCTATGGGGCTGTGCACATGAGCGGTGATTTTCACGCATCACTTCTGCGTTGCGTGAAAATCGCAGCATGCTCTATATTGTGTGTTTTTCACGCAACGCAGGCCCCATAGAAGTGAATGGGGCTGCGGGAAAATCACAAGCATCCGCAAGCAAGTGCGGATGCAGTGCGATTTTCCCGCATGGTTGCTAAGCGACGGGACCAGATCTTTATTATTTTCCCTTATAACATGGTTATAAGGGGAAATAATAGCATTCTTAATACAGAATGCTTTGTAGAATGTTGATTAAGTGGTTAAAAATAAAAAACTTAACTCACCTTATCCACTTGATCGCGTAGTTGGCGATCTCTCTTCTCTCTTCAAGCTTTAGCTGCAGTCTAAAGGACATGTGATGACGTCGTCCATCGTCCGCGATGGACCATGTGATTGGACCATGTGATGTGACGTCATCATGTGACGACAGGTCCTTTAGACTGCAGCTAAAGCTTGAAGAGAGAAGAGAGATCGCCAACTACGCGATCAAGTGGCTAAGGTAAGTTAAGTTTTTTATTTTTAACCCCTTAATCCTCATTCTACAAAGCATTCTGTATTGAGAATGCTATTATTTTCCCTTATAACCATGTTATAAGGGAAAATAATAAAATCTCCAGAATTCTCAACCCGAAACCGGACTTTAGCGATGAAGTCCGGCTTCAGGTTTGGGTACTAAACATGGCGATTTTTCCAACGCGCGTGCAAAACGCATTACAAAAGTTTGCACACGCGCAGAAAAATCGCGCATATTCCCGCAATGCACCCGCATCCTATCCGGGCGTCAAACATGACGCCCGTGTGACAGAGGCCTTACTGTGGCACAGAACAGGTGGCACTCAGCAGTTAACCACTTCCAGACCGTGCCTAATTTAGAGAATCTGACGTGTCACTTTCCATGGTAATAACTTTGGAACGCTTTTACTTATCCAAGCCATTCAGAGATTGTTTTCTCGTGGCACATTGTACTTCATGTTAATGGTAAATTTGAGTCAATATATTTACCTTTATTTATTTAAAAAAAATCCAAAAGTTAACGAAAATGTGAAAAAATTCACTGTTTTCTAAATTTGAATCTCTCTGCTTTTAAGACCAATAGTGATGCCTCATAAAATATTTATTAATTAACATTCCCCATACGTCTACTTTATGTTGGCATCATTTTAGTAACGCTAAAAGGTTTAGAATTTTAGAAGCAATTTTTGAAATTTTTAAGAAAATTTCCAGTCAACTTTTTTAAGGACCAGTTCAGTTCTGAAGTCACTTAGTGGGGCTTACATAATAGAACCAACCCATAAATGACCCCATTTTAGAAATGACACCCCTCAAACTATTCAAAACTGGTTTTAGAAATGTTGTTAACCCTTTATGTATTCCACAGGAATTAAAGCAAAATAGAGGTGAAATTTCAAAATGTCACTTTTTTTTTTAGATTATCCATTTTAATCAATGTTTTCCTGGAACACATCAAGGGTTAATGACAAAACCTCAATATTTATTACCTTGATTCTGCAGTTTGCAGAAACACCCCATATGTGGTTGTATACCACTGTTTGAAAAACACGTCAGGGCGCAGAAGGCAAGGAGCGCCATATGGTTTTTGGAGGGCAGATTTTGCTTGAATGGTCTTTGGGCACCATGTTGCATTGGAAGAGGCCCTGAGGTCCCCCAAAGTCAAAACCCCAAAAAAGTGACCACATTTTGTAAACTACACCACCCAAGGAATTTTTAAGGGGTGTAGCGAGCACTTCAGTCAACAGCTGTCTCATAGTATTTTTAATACTTGAGTGTGAAAATAAGAAATAATAGTTTTTTTTTTTTTACAAGAAAATGGTGCTTTAGGTCCAAACTTTCTTTTTCACAAAAGATAACAGGAGAATATGCCCCCCACCCCAATTAGCAACACACTTTCTTCTGAGTACTGTAACACCCCAATTGTGATTGTAAACTGTTATTTGGGGATACGCCAGGCCTCTGAAGGGAAGGAGCTGCATCTGGGCTTTGTAATAAGGAATTTTCTGTCATGGTTTTTAAGAGCAATAACTTTTTTATTTTTTGTTGAATGAGCTGCATGAGGGCTTATTTTGTGCGAGACAAGCTGTTGTGTTTATTGGCACCATTTTGGGGTACATTTGGCTTTCTGGTTGCTTTTTATCTCATGTTTGGGAGGTGAAGTCACAAAAAAGTTGTTTTGGTGTCATTTTTCAATTTTTTTTTTTACACCGTTCACTTGATGGGGTAGATCATGTGATATTTTTATAGATCCGGTCATTACGGATGCAATGATACCAAATATGTCTAGTTTTTTTTCTTTTATTACATTTTACACAATAAAACATTTTTGGAAAAAAAAATCATGTTTTTGTGTTGCCATTTTCTTAGAGCCATATTTTTTTCATTTTTCTGGCTATAGTCTTCTGTGATGGCTTGTTTTTTGCGGGACGAGGTGACGTTTTTATTGCTACCATTTTAGGGTACATACGACTTTTTGATTGATATGATATTATGTTTTTGTGAGGTGAGGTGATAATTTTTCACCGTTCACTTGATGGGGTAGATCATGTAATATTTTGTAGAGCTAATTGTTACGGACGCGGCGATACCAAATATGTCTATTTTTTTTTTTTTTTTTTTACATTTTACACAATAAGAGCATTTTTCTTATTGTGTGGGGTAATTTTTTGGCGGGATGAGGTGACGTTTTTATTGCTACCATTTTGGGGTACATATGACTTTTTAATGATTAACATTATGTTTTTTTTTCAAAAAAACTTTAAGGCAATTTTGGTGCACACTGTTGAACCTTTAGCCCTGCCCCTTCTTGAAAGTTCACACCCCATTTCCAGCTAGGACATGTGCAGTGACTGGGTTTGGAGTGGCCCCAATTCTACGCTGGGTCCCGCAGACACCATCAAGATGTCACCACATGTTGCTGCTCTCCAGAAGGGATAGGAAGGCTTGGTGCACTCCAATGGAAAGTAAGTCAAAAGAGTCAGGCGAGTCACCAGGCTGGCTTTTCCAGTCTCCTCTCTGGCAGAAGAAGGGTTGGATGCTGAGGAAAGGCATGAGCTAGCTGTCCCTATCTCTCGCAGACAACTGGTACCCTGGCCAAAGGCTGTAGGCCCAGGGTCTGTGGAAGAGTATCCGTGTCTCAGCGTCTTCTTCTGGTCACTCAAGAAGTCTAGCAGAGTCTCCTCTTCTAAGTGCTGTTCCTAATTGCAGAACACAAGGGGCTCTGACTGTTCTCCTTATATACAGTTTCTAGAAAACTAGAACCTTCTGGTGGAAGGGGTGGAGTGGAGAAACTCAGCACAAACAAATACAATGTTACAACTCCCGTCTCTCATAGACTTGCAATAAAGCTTCAGTAATACGCAATCACAATTACACAGCAGTTTTTCCAGACAAAAACAGGTTTTCAGACATAACAACTGAGCTAAACCAGACATTCAAAAGGTCAGTATGTCTTGTTTTGGTGCTAAACAAGTCTGTCTTTTTCCCTCCAAAACATGCTCTTCTTTAAATCTAATGGCTGCTGTAGAAAATTTACTAGCTTCTCATTATTAGCTAGAAAGTCCCAAAAGTCTTTCAAGTGTTCATTAACCTTTTCCACAGTGCTGTGCAAACACAGTGCAAATGAACAGGATATATATCACAACAAACATGTATGCAGTTAAACAGTACTAAAGTTATAGTGTTGAAGAATGAGGCCAGAGTTAAATGTAACAATGTACTTTTTACTAGTCCTTTTTGTCTGGCACCGGCAATGATATGGAAGCAGGTTGGTTGGTGGTAACTTAGCACTTAGGCGATACTGGCCTAGTGGTTGCTTATAGCAGTGTCAGGAGGTGCACTGCTGTCTGGACTCTCAAGGCTTTACTTGAGGACAAATTGAAATAGTTATCTCTGTGGAGTCTGTAACAGAGCACAGATAGTTGCTTTCTCTCCATTCTGGCTCTGGACAGGACATTCCCCTCTTGGCAGGAATCAGGACCAGCCCACTCCTTCCAAAAGGAGAGGAACAGGGTGGTTAACTCTGTTCCTGCCAACTTTTGCCAACCTTCCTTGCTGGTAGTAATAGCCAGGAACAAACAGTAAAATACATAACTTAACAATATAAACAGGTCTGGGGTACTACACAAGGGAAGCAGGTCACTGCTGTGGCCAGCAACTGGCTGCAGCAGTGTCAAACAGGAAGTATACATCCACGAAGCCCAGCGGAGCAGAGGAGGCAAGGAAAGCAAAGAGGCCCGGAGCCAGCACTGGGAAGAAGATAAGTATGCTTCCCTTCACAAGTCTGCCCAGGAAAGGAAGGGGGGGGGTTGGGGTTGCCAAACTCCCCTGATCACCACCTCCTTCAAAGGTGCACAACCCCTTAAAAAGAAAAATTTCATGCCAGACATTTTTGTCCTCCACTGAAATGAATGGAAACTCTAAAATAAAGGGCTTATAATACCAGCTCTTAGGCAGCATGAAGAGTGTTATGTGGGTGTATAGGAGCATCTTTGATTACTAATTCAAATGGCAAGTATGATTGTGCACAAATATGTATTGGATATCCACATATGGGGAGAGGTGCAATCGAGTATGGGTGGCCAGGCAGCTCTCCATAGCCTCCAAAATGTCTGATTAGGATTAATTCCTGTTACAGTAGGAAGAGTAGCCCTGGAGCACTACTCCAAAAAATGAATGGTAGTGAACAGACTGATGGAATATTCATGCACAGGGGCGTACCTACCATAGTGGCAGACCATGCGACTGCTATGGGGCCCAGGGCAAGAGGGGGCCCAGTTGGCATTATCCCCCACTTCTACTAGGCGTGAAAACTTGGTCAGGACTCCACCCTTTAAAGGAACAACCTTTAGCAAATGAGGCAGTGGTAAAAATGGCCCAAAGGTCATTGAAATTGGGTTTAGGCAAAAACCCTTCTGTCCTGTGTGGGGGGAACGGTTTGATCCTTGCTATGGGGCCCTTATTTTTCTATGTACGCCACTGTTCATGCTGTAGAGGCAGTGTCATAAATACTACTAACATCACAAGAACCAGGAGACTTGGCTAGAGATAGTCTACCTGCCCTTGTATAAACTTCTTTATAAGTGTACAGTACATTAGTGAAAACAAAATCCTATGGATGAAGATTTACTATGACAGACTATTAAGCAGCTATTCTAAGACACTCATATAGATTGCAGGTGAAGCTTTCCAAATACAAGGTTTCCACCAGTTCTGGAATGATGCACGTTTAGCCGAAAGCATTCACAATTCTGATGGTTCCGATTGGAACAAGTTGGCAGCCTGTTGACAGACATTCCTCTAAAATCTCAGCTGAGCTCTCTGTTCTCTGTGCAGACATGGAACCAGCAGGGATTGTTGTGAGCTTTGAGATAAGCATCCAAAAAATGTGAACATGCATGTAATTCAGGATTAGTATGAAATGCATGCAGTGAAACCTCTCCGAAAAGACTATCCACTTATCCTGACCACATTTCCTGTAACAGATATTCAGTTCCACCATATATCGGGCAAACATACAGGCCATTTTCTTTTAGAAGACAACCCCCTAGAAGTCTACTCTTCAATAAATATGGGCGGTCCTCTAAAAAGAGTTTTACTGTATTTACAAAGTTACTTAACTTTTTACGCATATTTTTAAGCTATTTATGCCAGCTTCAGGCGTAATGATAGTAAATTTGCCAGGCTGTGAAGGCCAAACCCGTCCCACTAAGGGTACGTCCACGTGGCACGGTCGTGATCTGGTCGGGTTGCAGCCATGCTGTGGTCAAGAACTGCGTGGCCAATTAGCCGCAGCTGCCATTCATTTAACTAATTAGGACCGCACTGTATAGTTGGTCTTCATTGTTAATGGCCGCACAGTTTTGAAGGGGCCGCGTGGCCATTAACAATGAAGACCGACTATACAGTGCAGTCTTCAATAGTTAAATGAAAGGAAGCTGTGGGCTAGTAGGCCACGCGGTTCTTGGCTGCAGCACGACTGGATCATTATTTCCCAATCTCAGACAACGCTTTAATGGCTCATGATAGTTGAGTGCTAGGTGATTATTATTACTCACCCAACAGGGGCCCATAATGACGGTCCAGTCAGAAGATAGTCTAGTCAGTGACTTTAAAGGGACTGTCCAGGATTAGCTAAAAGGGCAATTTTTGCAGAACAATTTCACTCTTACCCATGAGTCCTGTTTGGTTTTGCATTATTGACTTGAATGGGAATTAGTTGCAATACCAGACCATGACCAGGAGTAGCGCTGTTTCATTTAAAAAAACTTCACTCAGTCTTGGGTCCTTAGACAGAAGAACACGTCTAAACACAGATTACATGTGATTCCATATGAATAAGTGGTGTTACTGGTGAACACATCTATTGACTGTATGCCCCATTGACCAGAAACAAACATATCGTGCTGCTGTAAAATGTCAGAAAAGATATTGATTACCAGGAGCTTGTCAATAAGAAATACTAATTGATAAAATGTTAATCAGCGGAGGTTAGTGATGGTGTGGAATGTGCTGTCCATTGTGTTATACCACAAAGGGCCAATGATCCTGTTTTCCTGTGGATATATAGGATCGCATACAGCAGGTAATGGACCTCCAAATTAGCCACACATGAGAACATATGATGCCTACAACTGTAGCCTATGGCAACTGAAGATATTTCACTAGCTAAGCATAATCAGGTTAATTAAAGCAAATATCTGACTGGTTGTTGGTGGCGACAACCAACATGACACTTAGGTCACTGCCAATAAAGCTTCCATATAGTAAACCGCTAAAGGGTCTCAGTATAGAAGACAGGCCCTTGAGGACATCCACCAATTTAATCCCTCTGTCTTATGAATATTCGCCCCTGTTATGTGTGCTCAAAATATGACATAGCACATGCAAGTTATCTTACAGAAGCAGTAAAAGCACAATGTTCATATAAAAGAACTAATAATATATAAAGGTAAGTGTTTCTGGTGGTGCTCGTGAAGACATCCAAGAAAGCTGTGGGAGTTCCTGGTCCTCCAGACAGTAGAAAAGGCCCACAACCAATACACTAATCGGTCTCAGGTCACGTCTTGGTGGTCATTAAGGAGCAGCAATTTTGGGGTCTCCTGCCTTGTGGTAGTTGAGGTGCCCTTCATGGTGGATGGTTGGAAGAGTGTAAAGGAGAAGGGCAGGTGTAGGGCCGGTGGAGTGAATGACCTTGCCCATTTTGGGTACAATAAATAAAGGTTTTCGCTACTGACTAGATGATGGGAGTTGCCGTACATATAGCAGCAACAGGTACCGTTCCAAATTATATAACAGAGCAGGCTCTTCCGAATAGCTGTGTGAAGACAGCAGAATGATGGTAGGATACCTTCCTGAGTCTCTCCCTAAATACACTTTGCAATCTTCCCAAATAACCACAGGCAAAAAAAGACATCTACACTTGAAAAGCGTGTAATTCAGCTTTCTTTCCAAAAGGATTTAAAAATGCTGTGTGTTTTATAAATACAGCATATCCCAGAAACCATCTTTCCCAGAAACCCAGAGGATCGTTGCCTGGCCTACAATACTCCACATATTTACAGTACTATATATACTCGATACTACTAGAGAAGCATCTCTCTCTGTCAGAATGTATCTCCCATAGGTTCTGAGAAGCAACAGCAGATGGGCTTGAGTCTGACTATGGCTCCATGCTACTCCTCTGCACCATGAACATGCTGGTGAGGAGTAATGGAGGACTTGGATCTCCTGTACTGTTTATCAATGGAGGTTCCAGAGATGGTCTGCCAGTGATATGGCATCTATCCTCTAGTCAAGTGACAAGGTGAGGAGGTGCTTAAATTGCATATTCTGTGACTTCTATTAGTCTGTGTGGTGGTATTTCCTTACCTCTGAGAGTATTTTCCAGCGATTATCACAAAATTTTGTGTATAATGGTAGTCCTACCCCAGTATGCCTTCTCCCATATGTGGTCTACAGGGAAAGGTGCTTTGTGCTACAGCTTCTCTCAACTCTCAGTTTACTCTACCCAAGTTTTAAGAATTGATGACTTGTCCTTCAAGTAGGTAGGGGCTGCAGGCACGGGCGTAGGAAGCGGGGGGGACGGGGGGGTCAGATCCCCCCAGGAAATAATGCGGGGAGAACAGGTATGCAAAAATCCCCCGCAGCGGCAGCAGGGCAATGTGTGTGGCGGTGGCGGGGCACAGGGAGATAAACGCTTCCATTGTGGAAACGTTCATCTCCATAGTCATCTGTATCGCCGTCTTCAGGGGAAGAGATTTTGGCACTTGGGTGGGCTTGGAGATATGTGGGTGTGGCTTGAGGGTGGGCGGGGACACAGGCCCCATAAGTGCTGTCCCCCCCAGATTTTTGGGGCTTCTTACGCCCATGGCTGCAGGACAGGAACATAAACAGGACAGAAATGTTGACCAGATACATCTATGCAGGCAGATCAGGCCACCCCTGGCAGGTTGTGAGGACATCATCCAAGCAGATCCCAGACCTGCAAATTCAGATTTAGGGGATTGCGGGCGAAGGAAAACATGTTTTAATTTCTTTTTATTTATTATCTTTTCTTTTTTTGAAACATTACAAAGGCACTGTCTTTCTATGAAGAACTGATGGTTGGTTCGCATTAGGGTAGGTAGGTGCTCTTCAGTAACCACAGCTGCTGAAGCAACAATAGACATGTAAATGTGTGACAAATGGGGCTGAGAAGTTTAACAATGACAATGAGCATGATTGTATCTAGTGCATATTGTTCTTATTGTAGTGTTGATATCACATTGCTGCTTCCCTATGGTGATATCTTAGATTATGTCGCCGGCACGTTCACTGGTTCTGGCTCAAATCCATTCAGGAACTGCTGCGGTTGATGAAATTGTTCTGAGTACTATTTTTTATGTGTGCTGTACAATCAGTAAGATAAATTGTGCATACAGTGCTCAGAATGTAGAAACACACAATAAAACAGAGGGCGAGTGGCTGCAATTCACTATAGCTTACGATGTGACGGTTGTATATTGGGTAATATCTCAGGGGCCCCTGGTGTAAGGACGGTACTTTATTTTCAAAGTGTATAGAAATATTGCATTAGGAAGACCTTATGGTGGACTGGGTTCTCCTGAGGTGAATACTGACTGTGGGTACAGATGTACAAAGCGCTTGTCCTCATTTAATTCCATTGTGGTGCGTTCACGTATATGTTCACATATATTAATGTGGGTAAATTGTGGCTATTTATTATGATAGTCCTGCAATGACTAGTAACTGGTATGTTGTAGGATGATTAGCCATTTCATGTTCGACTTTGACTTAGATATTTCTTTACATATATTCTGTTGGTTTAGTGATTTTTAAACATCCCGCTACTACAAACTTTCTATCTATCTATCTATCTATCTATCTATCCAAATAAATAGGGCCCGTCTACCAAGCGTCAAGGTGGCTTCTAATCAGACGGGACCTACGCTAACACGGAGTGTCCAGCTCCACAGTTATACTATGATAGTACTGATTAAAAGCACTGGGCCGGAGTGCTAGGTTTCATAGAGGATGCCAATTCCTCTACCATATATACATATCCAGAATATGAACCAGCACCTCCTAGGGGTAGTTAGTTTAAAAGCAGGTGCAAGCTACACGGACAACTATATAGCAAACCAAATAAATAGCAGCACACTGCTGAATGCAGTAAGAATGTCTAAATATCTATCTATCTATGGGCGTAGATAAAGGCTCTTGGGCCCTGATACAAGAGTTCTTCTTGGGCCCCCTTTCTGTCAGTGCTTTGTGGCCAGGGGCAGTGGTGCACCTAGCCTTTCTGCTGCCTGAGGCAAAAATTTAAACTGAACCCTCCCTACCAAGTCAAATTCTCAACCAAACCCCTTCCCTCCAGCCCTACTGTTGAAGACATACTTGGAAAACATGACATACTGTACAGCGCTACAAAACACACAGGGTAATACAGCGCCCCATACCTCTTACATCCAGTGTAGACATTCTCTTTCCTAATCTTCTCCATTTCTTTCCATCGTCCTCCCACCATCGTCTCAACACCCCATCCTGCCACCCCCAAAACTGTGCCGGCTGTGCTCCACAAAACTATACTGCAGAAACAGCCCCCCTGAAAATACTGGTACCACGCAGATAGTGCCCTCTTCAATAATTATTCCTACTATGCATGAAAAATGGAAGCTCTTTGCGCACATTTCTGACCAAATGTGTGCCGGGCCTGACACACATTTGATCAAAAATGTGCACAAAGAGCTTCCATTGTTATTTAATCCAGAATACTCCATAATCCCTGGTTCTATTATTTGCACGTGTAATGGTGTGCGACCCTACGTTTTTGTTTGCTGTCTGCATTATAGCTTTATGGATGTGCACCTGTGACTTTGGATGTGCTAGTCTAAATTTCCTTCAATAATTATTGGCACGCAGTGCCCTCAATAATAACTGCGCCCAGCAAATAGTGTCCCTGACGCCAATAGTGTAAACATAAAACCCCCCCAAAAAATCGTGCCCACAGTAATAGTGCACCCTAAAGTGCCACCAATAGAAATAATTATTTCCCAGAGTGCATAGTGTTAACAGTGGCCCTAATAGTAATAATGCCCCCATTGTGCACATACAGTACTAGTAATCATGTTCCCCGTAGCATCCTATTGAAAAATGCCCCCTAATATGTGCCAGTACAAAAATAACCCCTTTTAATGTGTGCCTGTACAAATATGCCCCCTTCTAATGTGTGTCAGTGCAAAAAATGCTACCTTATAATGTCTGCTAGTACAAAAATAACCTTATAATGTGCGCCAGTACAAAAAAATACCCCCTTATATTGTGCGCCAGTACAAAAAAATACCCCCTTATATTGTGTCATAGTACAAAAAATACCCCCTTATATTGTGTGCCAGTACAAAAAAAATACCCCCTTATATTGTGTGCCAGTACAAAAAATACCCCCTTATATTGTGTGCCAGTACAAAAAATACCCCCTTATATTGTGTGCCAGTACATAAAAATACCCCCTTATATTGTGTGCCAGTACATAAAAATACCCCCTTATATTGTGTGCCAGTACAAAAAATACCCCCTTATAATATGCACCAGTACAAAAAAATACCCACTAATATTGTGTGCCAGTACAAAATAACCCCTTACATACCCCCTTACCTTTCAGATCAGACCTCCATATCAGATCCTCAGATCAGACCCCATATAAGATCCTCAGACCCCTATATCAGATCCTAAAATCAGACCCCTATATCAAACCTCAGATAAGACCCCTATCAGACCTGCATTAGACCCCCCCCCCCCCGCCTCATATCAGATCTCAAATCAAACCCCCATTTAGACCTCCATTTTAGACCCCATATCAGACTCCTGTATCAGACCCCATATCAGACTCCTGTATCAGACCTTAGATCAGACCTGCATGTCAGACTCCCCCATATCAGACCTCAGATCAGACCCCCTTTAGACCTACATGCCAGACCCCTCCCCACCCCCCAATATCAGACCTCAAATCAAACACCCATATCAGACCTTAAATAAATTCACTTACCCCTCCTGCTCCGCCACTACTCTCCAGGTCCAGCGTTTTTTCCTGCAGTCGTGCTCACTAGTATTTGCTTTATACGACACACTGTGTCTGATATAGTGAAAAATACGATAATTGGCAGTGCGCCACTGGCAAGGGGAGCCCTATGTGACCCCTATAGTTAAGCTACTTATCTATCTATCTATCTATCTATCTATCTATCTATCTACATGTATCTATCTATCTATCTATTTCTTTTTATCTATCTATCTATCTATCTATCTACATGTATCTATCTATCTATCTATTTCTTTTTATCTATCTATCTATCTATCTATCTATCTATCTATCTATCTATCTATTTATCTATCCACCTTTATCTCCTATCTATCTATCTATTTATCTATCCACCTTTATCTGTCTGTCTCCATATTTATCTATCTACCTACCTAGCTTTTACCTATATACGTATCTATTTTTGTATCTATATGATTTCATCTGTGTCATTTAAAAGCTAATGAAGAGAAAATCCACATTAATAAAAGCAATCTGGCTTGAGGGCTTTGAGCACTTGATAATATAAGAAAAATTTGTTAGAGGAGAAGGAAGGCATGCATGTCTGCAGAGGAGCCTGGGCGCACTGCCTCCTCCAGCGAGCCTAATGCCACTTGTTCTGTACTAGGCACTAATAGCTTCAAATAATATTAGATTAGTCTGTTGTTATGTGGGTGGCTAAAACCAAGATCTATTACATCCTTCTGAAATACTCTACAATCTACTCCCCTACATCTAATTAGGATTCTAAATAAAGGATGGACTGAGTCACCGACAAACTAGAATCCGAGTGTAGGCCTGGCTCCATAGTCAGCACCACAGACAGCTCCGATGTCATACATGGGACCCACATATGTGCACTAAAGCCAAAGGATGTTTAAAGCCACGTGCACAAGACTAACTGGGGAGCCATAACCCTGGACTGGGGGAAGCCCGGACTACACAAGGCCTGAATTAATGGGGTCATTTATCAAACTGGTGTAAAGCAGAACCGGCTTAGTTGCTCATAGCAACCAATCAGATTCCACCTTTCATTTTGCAAGGGAGCTGTCAGAAATGAAAGGTGGAATCTGATTGGTTGCTATGGGCAACTAAGCCAATTCTACTTTACATCAGCTTGATTAATCTCCCCCTAAAGTCCCTAAATCAGAGCTACAGAGCATTTGTCCCCTAACATGAAAAAAAAATCAGTATATAAAGTAATATAACATAAAACCAGTAGATATAAGTAATTCAGTCAAGTAGTTAACAACAAAAAAAATCATCATAAGGCCTCATGCACACCAGCGTTGTTTTGGTCCGCATCCGAGCCGCATATTTAGCAGCTCGGGCGCGGACCCATTTACTTCAATGGCCCTGCAAAAAAAAATAGAGCATCTCCTATTCTTGTCCGTTTTGCGGTCAAGAATAGGGATTTCTACAATGGGCCGCGTTCCGTTCCGCAAATTGCGGAACGGAACGCGGAGCAGCTTCCGTGTTTTGCGGATCCCTGGTTTGCGGACCGCAAAACACATACGGTCGTGTTCATGAGGCCTAAGATAAAGGGTTTCCTGGTTACAATATTCATCTATCCATATGATAGGTGGTAAATTTTTGATCGCTGGGGGTCTACCCACTAGGAATCCCACTAATAATGATAATCAGGGTCCCTGAGTGTCCTGTGTGAATGGATCAGTAGTGTGTGTCCTTGCCCACCGCTCCACTCTCTTACTGCAGGAGATGGCTGAGTAATGCACTTGGCAGTCCCATAGACAGTGAATAGAGCGTTGGTTATGCATTGTGGACCACTGGTCAATTCTGATCTGGTGTCTGATACGGTGGGGGGGTCTGACATGGAGATCTAATGGGGATCAATCCGAGGTCTGATATAGTGGAGGGATCTGAAATGGAGTTATAATGGGGGTCTGATCCTAAGGCCTAATTCACACGTCCGCAATCTTCGTCCGCACCCATTCCGCAAATTTGCGAAATGGTGCGGACCCATTCATTTTGAATGGGGACGTGATGGATGCGGAGAGCACACACTGTGCTCTCCGCATCCGCATTTGCGGAGCGCGCCGCCAATCTTCCGGACGGCGACTCTGCAAAAATATAGAGCATGTCCTATTCTTGCCCGCAATTGCGGACAAGTATAGGCATCTCTATAGGGATGGTGGCAAGGTGTGTTGCGGATCCGTAAACTTGCGGATCCGCAAAACACTACAGTAAGGCCTCATGCACACGACAGTATTTTGCGGACAGTATACTGGCAGTTTTTTCAGTTCAGTATACTGACAGTATACTGAACCATTCACTTCAATGGGTCTGCAAAAAATACTGAAGCGTCTCCGTATGCCTTCCGTTTCCATTTTTCCATTCCGTTTAAATATAGAACATGTCCTATTCTTGTCCGCAAATCACATTCAGTGGCTCCATTCAAGTCAATGGGTCCGCAAAAAAAACGGAAAGCATACGGAAAGGCATCCGTATGTCTTCTGTATCCGTACCGTTTTATGCTGAACAATCTATTGAAAATTTTAAGACCAGCCCAATTTTTATTATGGAATTACTGTATACTGTATATGCCATACGGAAAAACGGAACGGAACCGAAACGGAAACACAACAGAAACAAAAACGGAAAAACGGATATGATACAAACGGCCCGCAAAACACTGAAAAAGCCATACGGTCCTGTGAAAGAGACCTGATATGGGGGGAGGGGATCTGGCATGGAGGCTTAATAGTGGTCTGATATGGGAGAGGGGGTCTGACATTGAGGTCAAATGGCGGTCTGATCTGAGATCTGACATGGAGGCCTGATCTGATGTCTGATGCGGAGGTCTGACATGGACTCGGACACCCATTCTCATGATTGCTGGGGGTGCTAGAGGTCAAAAACCCCAGCAACAATATGTTTATCACCTATCCTGTGGATATGTAATATATTTTTGTTAACGGGAAAATACCTTTTATTTTTTTATGCCATGAGATACATGTGTTTTTACACGATTTTCTTTTTTTTTTTTTTTTTGGGGGGGGGGGGGATTTCAACATTAAATTTTAATTTTTTTTTGTTTGACATTTTTTTCTATAGAGAAGTCTATGGGAAAATGTGAAAAAATTCCCCATCCAACGCATGTGCTGATTTGAAAAGAAAAACCTGCCATGGGCCAAAAAACCTCAGGAAAACAGACTTAAAACACCGTTAAAGAAAATGTAGTGTTTGTAAGATATTTTATCATTTCCTATTAGCCCGCTTGTAACATCTGGCTGCTGTAGTTTTTTATTTAAAAAAAAGGATAAAAAATGCTTTAAGAAAACAAACATAGGGCATCATTTATCAAAACTATCAAACAGTGGAACGGATTGGAATCTGATTTGGTTGCTATGGGCAACTAAGCTGGATTTCCTTTACACCAGTTTTAATAAATCAACCTTTATAGCTTGAAATCACCCTAAAAAAATCTTGTCTCATTTTCTACTATTGTTTCATTTTCTACAGCTATTTACCCTGAGCTGCTGACAGCATTTAGAGATCTGCTTTACAGGAGCCGTATTAACTACTGGAACCTATAGTCTTGAGATGACATTGACTTCAAAGGGAGAGTGTTGTGGGCATGCTCTGTGACCTGTGCAGAGGTCACTGTACATGGAAGGGGAGGGGGGGAGCTATGACATCACTTATTGTGAATGGCGGATCCTGTGTCATCTACATAGGTGTTATCTGTCATTGTAATCCTGCCTGAAATTATAGTTAGATGACTGGACAGGAAGTGTTAGTCGATTATTAGGCTTAGTGGCCAGAGTGAAAACTGCAAGATTTCAGGGTTATTACCTCTTTTAATATTGATAAAAAATAAAAAATAAAAATCAACAAAAAATCTTTAGAGTGGTTAGCCAGGATTTTGATATTGATGACCTATCATCATCAATATCAGACTATGAGGGGTCTGACTCCCGCTGCCCCTGTCAATCAGCTGTTTGGAAAGGATGCTATGCTATCCGGACCGCCAGTGAGCACTACGGCCTTCTCACATGCACAGCGCCATCTATTGGTTAGCGGCTGTGCTTGGTGTTGCAGCTCAGGCCCCTTCACTTGAAAGGGGCCGAGCTGCGTCTAGTCTTCTTCGAACCTGGGCCTGGAGACGGACCCCCGCCGATCTGATATTGATGACCTATCTGAAGAACCCCTTTAATAAGATATGTAACATAACAAGCATGAATAGTAGATGATTTTCAAATAAAACCTTCCCTTTAACATTGGCACATTACTTACAAAGGGATCCCTCCAGATCTCCGGTCACCCTGGACACTGCATGGCTTCCGGTCTCTGGTGGGTCTGTAGGCCGCAATATGCACTTAAGGTCCTGAGGTCCCAACATCTCCTAATCCTATAGAGTTCAATGCTCTTGAGTCGCACTAAGCTCTGTCATTTTGGACAGGTCTTGGTGTACATTATCCTGTAACTGAAGGGGCAAAGCTCATACAAAAGAGATTGAGCCACAAGGTATTTCTCGAGTATCCTGTTATAGGGTGCTTAACTGGTAAATTGCAGTCCATAGTCCAAACATGTTTTTCAGCGTAGCCATTTATTTCTGGGAGAAAATGGTTGTGAGCGAGCGCTAAAGGCCTCTGCAACGTTTCTCCATCAATAGCAAAACCTTTAAGCACATCGTATCCGAGAAATAGGAGTACCACTAACACCAACATCAAAAGAAGCTAGCCTGCTAATTCACGCTGAGGTGCTCTTAAGTGTTTCAACTACAAAAGCAGCTTTAGAGTGTTAGCTCCTGTGGCTATGACCAGGCTACTTTGCAATAATAGCAGCCAGTCTGTAATTATCCATACACAGAGCTAACAATACAATGCTCTTAAATGATTGGTGGTGCACCGCTGCCATCGCTGGGGTAATTATATGATCCGTTTTCTATTTACACAGCCATATACCGCCTTGAAAATCTCACTTTTCTTTCAGGTTTCATTTATGACTCAGTACGGAAAATAACACTTTGAAAGCTGGACTCTACATCACCTAACGGTAAACCGCGCTCTACCTCCACCATATTGTATAGAAATTTAACGTAAATCTCTGTGTTTAAACGTCGTGTCATTTTCAGGTCCAACATTCAGTCCTGATTAATTTCTTAAAGGGGTTATCCAGGAACTGATAATAGAACAGGTCATCATTATCCGCAGGAGTCCGAGTTTCGGCACCCCTGCCGATCAGTTGTTTCAGGGAGCCGCTGCGCTCTAGTGAGAGCAGCCGTTTACCGGCAGCTTTCCAAGCACAGCGCCATACACGGTATAGTGGTAGTACTTGGTATTGCTGCTCAGCCCTATTGACTAGAATAGGGGTGAGCTGCCACTAGACCATTTGATCGATATACAGTGACCTCACATGGTCCAGGAAGAGGCTGCAGTAGTCACGGTGCAGATCGGCGGGGGGTTCCAGGTGTGGGACCCCTACTGATCTGATATTGATGACCTATAGGTTAGTATTAATTCTCAGATAACCCATTTAATATATTTTTACAGAGCTTGAAGTTCCTGATACGGGCTGCATGCCCATTATTAAATGATAACATTTAGGCTGCTGGAGTCACCACTAGAGGGAGCTTATTTGCTTACAGCATACCATTTAATCGAATGAATCGATTTGTCTCACCTGTCACAAGATTGACAGGGCTGGACATTTAGCCTGGCCCTGAAAATATCCTGCCTGCATCGCGTTTCCAATTAGCAAAGCAAGGATAGAGGCAGCATCTGTGCAAGCAGTGTCTGGCCCGGAGGGGGGACTTCTTCACGAGGACAGCCCATAAGCCCCAAAATCCCCACCACCACCACCAGTGAAGAAATCCGGCTGATGAGACAAATCAATTCATTAGAATTGTTTCATTAATCTCTAATTTAGTCATTGATTGCAATGATAAATAGCTTGCAGTTAGGCCATTAGTTCCCTCTAGTGGTGACTGCAGGAAGCCAGAATTTTATCATTTACCTCTGTGTTAAAAATGAACTTATGGTGGCTATAAAAAGAGATCGTAAAAATTCAGCTTAGAATTTTCCATCTACTTAGAAAAAAAGTTGTTCAAGAGTGGACATCCATTGAAAGATTGGTTACAAAGGTGTGACCAATAACTGCAGGCCAGTTGAAAACTTGGTGGAGTCCATGGGAGCGGTTTGGGTGGTTTAGGAGTGGAAACCAGGGTCAAAAGATATTTCATATTTACTTTAAGGGGTCACTTACCTTTTAACAAACTTTGCATACATCAATATTGTAGGTGAATATAAGAAACTTTGTAATACATTGTATCAGAGAAAAATGCCCCTTTCTCCACTTTTTAAGCTGTTCACTCTGAATTCTTTTCTAAGGCTCCTTTCCCACCAGCATTAGGAGACTTTCAGCACGCCGGGATTTGACCAGACAAAAAACCACGGCATGCAGCAACTTTTGTCTAGCTGAATCTCAAGATATATGCCAGGGATCAGCCGAGTCTCCTCCATTTCCCATTATAGTCAATTGAATTTGGTGGGCAGGTGGTACTTTGCAGCGATACTGGATCTGGAGAACTCTGGCAGGCTGTTCTCTGTCGGAACAGCCTGTTGGATCTCTCTAAATTGTGGTGTGAAAATAGCCTAAGTCCATCTTAAGAAATGAGTCGGGCTGTCAGCTCAATGAAGGATCAGATTACAGCTGCCCATAGAACTCTATCGAGTGGGAAAGGGGGAGGAAAAAAATGACTGATAAGTAGAGAAAGAGGCTTTTTCTCTGATTAGATATATTGCAAAGTTTCTTATCCTTGCCTGTCCTATTAATGTATTGAAAGTTTTTTAAAAGGTAAGTGCCCATTTCAGACCTGACTTGACCATGTTCTCATCCCACTGACGTCATCGGGCCAAACCGTAAAATTACTAAGTGAATGGGTTCTACTCTTTTTTAGGCTTCTAACAAAATATATCTAAAAAACCATTTGTTTCTGACACATTATATTTCTAACACCCATTTACCAATATCACTTTTATTCAGAAGAGGATTTGTCGGATATTAGATTGATGAAGGCTGCTCCAACTGACTGGTCACCCAAAGTTCTGTAGGCTGCCATAGATACAAAGCGGGCTTCCATGTGGGCTAATAGGTGGACCGCATGTCAGACTCTACAGAAGCTTTATTATAATGGGCTTATGCAATGGCTGATGATTCATTCCTTTTGGCCAGTCAACCTGACAAGTCAAGAAAATGATGCCTGCCCAATAACCGCTACTTAACATCAGTTCTGAAAAACTCTGAATATCAGACCTGCATTCATTCTATGGGGAAGTAACCGAATCGTCAACCGCTAGAGGTCCCTTCTTATGGAAATAATATGCAAACTTAGCTTCATCTCTGGAAATATTAACAGAACAAAAAGACTACGATTGCATTTTTTTTTTTTATCCTCCGGAGTTGAACTATATTCTTTATTCCTTCATTCGTAAAGATGCATTATCAGCGGAGAATCCTTCGAAGCCATAGTTATTAAAAGCACTATCTGCCCGCCGATCGGAAACAAAAAGCATAATGGAGATTATCTAAACTAAATTCAATGTATCCTATTATTTGCAATATAGCAGAAAAT
The DNA here is from genome assembly GCA_033119425.1 of Bufotes viridis. Lineage (NCBI taxonomy): Eukaryota > Metazoa > Chordata > Amphibia > Anura > Bufonidae > Bufotes > Bufotes viridis. The sequence continues at coordinate 36,831,860 of CM065594.1, forward strand.
ATTGAGGGCAAGGTATCAAATGTCTGTCATGTTTGCTCGCACATTGCCTTTAATTTCTCTTTTTTTTTTTTTTGTAGCTTAAAGCTGCAGGATGCCTTCTACCGGGCGTTAAGTTCGCTAGGGTGGGTAGTAGTCTAAAGGGTTAATGAGCTAATTGGCACACGAGGCGCTAGCATGGCAGAAAGAGCTAAGTGTGATTATGCGGCCGGATGATTATTCCGTCCCTCTATGGAAGGCTCCGTTTTATAAAATAATAATAATAATCACAATAACAATGATAAGACTATAGCTAATCACAGCCACAGTAATTGCATTTGCAATCACGAAGGCTGAAGTAACATTATCGATTTTCTGCTAAAAACCTTTTTAGCAAACAAGCAGTACATCTATTCATTAAAGCTGAGTGCTGTGAGTTATATGTCAGCTATCAGGGGCATTATTAGAGAGAATTACACTGATGAGGGCACTAATTATTTTCTCCTAGATACCAATGTCATGTTTGTGTTTTCCATGCTGCTGCGGACTTGAACATAGGAGGGGAGGGTGAAGATTTTGCCCTTTTTTTTTCTATACATTTCTCTTCTTTTGACACCGCCGCCTCGCGTTGCTGGATTGGTTTATCGTTCCATTGAGCGGGATTGAAATCTAGAGTAATTAAGATGTGTTGCCGGTACTTTTCACTCTGTCAATAATTTGTTGCATCTGTTAGGCTTCACATGGAAGAGATCAGAAGCTCAAGACTATTTACGAGGCCCCCATCCCTATCATGCTTCATTGACAGTACTGGAGAAGAGACACCTTCTGGGGCCCAGTCAGGCTCCTGGCCCCTGCTGTGGCTGTCATGTTGGAATGTGTAGACATTGGGGATTTGTGAGGACTTCACGTTCTTGGCCATTGAGATAAGGATTTTGGGGGTCATTTATTAAGACCGGTGATTTAGACGCCGGTCTTAATCCACCTGTGGTGGCGGATGCGCCAAAGTTTTGTAGAGGCACAGGCCGCTACATACCTTTGGCACTTGGTGCCGCCAGCACTGCAACATGCTTTAAACTAGGCCACCTCCCTTGCTGGTGTAGTTTAAGACCATTTTCCTGGCTTGGAAAATGATGAACGAGAGGGGCCAGCCCGCCGTCTTCCATGCCACGACCCATTTTCCACCACCTCGGAAAAGTGGCGTGAGCAGGGAAAAGTCACAGATTTTGCCGCAAAACCCCTTTGCTCCAAAGTTTGCAACAAAAATACACCAAAAAGTGGCATAAAACGATAATAAATGACCCCCTTTATACATATGACCCAACAGTAAGTGTTGATTCTGAAATATTGGCCTGGCAGAGTGACTCCTCTTTGAATATCCAGTTGGAGGCAGCTCCCTTCTAATTCAGTGTCTTTGCTCCTCCCCAGAGGAGCAAAGGCGTAAGTATAAGGCTAAATAGTTAGAAATTGCACCCAGGCCATGGAGCCTAAGGGAGCTCAAGGGACCCGTTGCCACATAAGAAGACACATGCTAGGTGGGAGCCTAGGAGTGTCAAGCTATGGTATTGTCTAGCTTCACCTGGGACAGAATTGTTTAGGAGGAGAAGATCTACCAATGGTTTTATGCGCCAAAAAAGTGCCCCAAAATTCTGTACCAAATACGTCCTACAGGTGGCAAAGCTTAAACAGTTTGTGGATTGTAGGCTATTTTAGAGCAAGATGGGCATACACACTGAAATTATCCTTAACATTTGTGTTTTACTTTGGATTTTGCCACCTTTAGAGGCAAACTTGCAAATTTTTTTATTTTGCAAAAACAAATGTTTCCTTTTTTGCTTTATTTTTTTCTTATTATTTTTTTAAAAAATCCCCATTTCAACACAATTCACCGAATCGGAGGTTAGCATTCATTTCCTCAGTGTCAGTGACCGCACCACACAGTCTCTATTGATTCCACGGGCCGGGGCAGAGCAGCTCATAATTGTAGGATAACAAAGGAACAACCACTCTCTTAGATCATTTGGCCTTTATCAGACAAGGCACTGGCAATTTCCTGACTCCTATGATTTCTGGTGGGCAAGCAGCAAGGAGAGAGTTAAACAGATCACATGAGGTTTGCGGAGGTCAAGGGATGAAATTGACAATGAAGTAACAGATACTTCTCGGCATCCCCCTCCCCCTCTTATACCCAAGCCAGCAAAGGATCCCCTCCAGCCGCTCCCAAAACAGGTAACCCGAACCTCAAAGGGCCAAAGACATTTTGTTACATTAGTTCTGCTCAGCTGACCATGAATGGGACGTGCAGGAAGAATTCACTGATTCCTCTCTGCCTCTAGGGTGAATGCTAAGTATCACAAAGCAGGGAGAGGGACGCTTTACCTGCCCCTCTTTACCTGGTATTTGGATGTTACCGCTCAACAAGATTTCCCTCTGAATGGAACAATGACAATTCTTTCTTCTGGAAAATCAACATTTTATAGCAATGGGTAAACTGTGTTAACCGTCGTGGAGATTGGACCTCATCCATGTTGTGCTGGGGGATCTGATAGAGGCTTTGTGTAGCCTTCTGTGGACTCTTTGTAATGTTACACCCGGGCTTACCATGAAAGTTTTTCTTCGATTTAATTTAGCGAACGGAAGCGAAGACCAACGTTTAGAAAGACTGATATGTATGAGCAATCTGTAGCGCACGTGGATAAGAGCGGTCATAGAGAATTATTAGACTTTTTATACACCATAATAATAAAAACATTAATGGGTCTTTTTTTTGTTTACATGGTGGTTTGGGTGAAATGTAAGGGTATGGCCACACAGTCAGGTTTTCTGCTGCCGTTTTGCAAGCCAAAACCAGGAGTGAACTGAAAGAAGTGGAGTCGTATCTGTCCCTTATACTTTTCAGGGGTGGACTAGGAACTTAAAGTAGCCCTGGTAAAAAAAAACGAAGTGGCCCCAAGTTGTTGGCGTGTCCAGATTGACAGAAGGTGGCACAACATGAGTAGGCAGGAGCAATAGAAGAAGGAACAGCAAGCAATACCACAGTGCAGCACAGGACACCGCCCCAGCAGAAGCAAATACCACAGTGCAGCACAGGACACCACCCCAGCATAAGCAAATACCACAGTGCAGCACAGGACACCGCCCCAGCAGAAGTAAATACCACAGTGCAGCACAGGACACCACCCCAGCAAGAGTAAATACCACAGTGCAGCACAGGACACCGCCCCAGCAGAAGCAAATATCACAGTGCAGCACAGGACACCGCCCCAGCATAAGCAAATACCACAGTGCAGCACAGGACACCGCCCCAGCAGAAGTAAATACCACAGTGCAGCACAGGACACCACCCCAGCAAGAGTAAATACCACAGTGCAGCACAGGACACCGCCCCAGCAGAAGCAAATACCACAGTGTAGCACAGGACACCACCCCAGCATCAGCAAATACCACAGTGCAGCACAGGACACCGCCCCAGCAGAAGCAAATACCACAGAGCAGCACAGGACACCGCCCCAGCATAAGCAAATACCACAGTGCAGCACAGGACACCACCCCAGCAGAAGCAAATACCACACTGCAGCACAGGACACCACCCCAGCAGAAGCAAATACCACAGTGCAGCACAGGACACCGCCCAGCAGAAGCAAATACCACAGTGCAGCACAGGACACCACCTCAGCAGAAGCAAATACCACAGTGCAGCACAGAACACCGCCCCAGCAGAAGCAAATACCACAGTGCAGCACAGGACAATGCCCCAGCAGAAGCAAATACCACAGTGCAGCACAGGACACCGCCCCAGCAGAAGCAAATACCACAGTGCAGCACAGGACACCACCCCAGCAGAAGCAAATACCACAGTGCAGCACAGGACACCACCCCAGCAGAAGCAAATACCACAGTGCAGCACAGGACACCACCCCAGCAGAAGCAAATACCACAGTGCAGCACAGGACACCACCCCAGCATAAGTAAATACCACAGTGCAGCACAGGACACCACCCCAGCATAAGTAAATACCACAGTGCAGCACAGGACACCGCCCCAGCATAAGTAAATACCACAGTGCAGCACACAATACAACGACCCTTGTCACAGTATTCAGCTGTATCACTGTGCAGAGGACAGCGATGCAGTTGAATTCAGGAGGGCATCGGTGACAGCCAGGTGTATAAGTACCTGATGTTCCTACATTAATTAATGCTGAGAGCATCATATCGTTATGTACCTGGCTGGTGACCATGAGAAGGGATTGAGCGGCCCCCTAGGCATTTTCCCACCAGGAAATTTCCTTGTAGGGTCTATGGCCAGTCCACCCCTGATACTTTCTCTCCTTTTATGATCCACAACTGATTTTGGCTTCCAAAACTGCAAAAAAAAACTGACCGTGTGGCCGTACCCTTACAGGGGCATGGCTCTGACATATGACAGGTGAGGACACATACATTGCTCCACATTGTGCTGATTCTTCAGACTACTTGCACAAATTCTGCCCTCTGTGTCAACTCAGTATTCATAATACAAACTTCTATTATGCGATGTTTTAATGGAATGGGCCCCTTTAAAGCGTTTTCCCATCTCAGCATTTGCGGCATATCGCATGGACGGATCCGTTCTTCTGCCCATAGGCTTGTATTGACGGAATGCAAAATGGAAGCCTTTAAACGGCATTCCGTTTTCTTTCCATCCTAATAGAAGTCTATGGAAAAGCATAACGAATCCCTCTGGGTCCCGTTATGCAAGACTTTGTTTTCCGTCTTGCATAACGGGAACCAGACAGATCCGTTTTGTTTCCCATAAACTTCTATTAGGATGGAAAGCAAACGGAATGCCTTTTAAAGACTTGCGTTTTGCATTCCGTCATAATACAAGTCTATGGGCAGAAGAATGGATCCGTCCTTCCGTCTTATGGATTCTGTTATTTTCAGTTATAACCATGTTATAACAGAAAGCCATAACGGACTCCGTAACGCTAGTTTGAACCCACCCGGAGATGAGAATTTCATACAGGAAATCATGGGTGAATGGGTTCATACTATCCCTGGGGTTATCCTTGCGGCACATGTAGCTGCGTATTATACTGTATGATCAGCCGAGTAAAAACAAAAATGGAAAAGACAATGAAAAATGAATGCGTCTATGTCACATCCTAAGCGTTCCAGTGTTCTTTGGCCTATAGCATCTATTAGCTATGACAACGCCGCACCGTGCAAGCTCTTTTCCAGGAAGCAATGAGTTAATAGATGGGTGCCAGATAGTGCATCAATCTGAGTGAGAGAAGAGCGAGGGTAATTACTGCATTAAGTGATTACTTCATAAAACGGCCACGCTTTGCCAATTAGTCACAGAAAGGCTGGGAAGGGAGGAGGGGGAGGAGGGGGGGGGGGGCGCTATTCCCGAAATAAAATCATTGGCAGTGGTATCAGTGTGTTCTTTTATACTCCGCTATCACACAACCTATACAGCAATCTCCTTCCAAAGAAAAGGCTGAGAGGGCTTTTAGACTTCAGAGGCACGGAGCAAGCCGTGCAGGACGCTTCTCGTCTTTCTTTTTTTTTTGTCTGGGATGGCATAAGAGGGATAGTAGGCCCTACTCATCAGGTCTAAGAAGACAGCGGAGAGCGCAGATGCTCCTTAAAAAACAGAGGAAGTAAATACTCTATTGCTCGGCTCTTGTGTGTGAATAGGGGCAGGTGGATAGCACCGGCAGTGACTCCGAAGAATAGGTGATACTGAACACATTGGGACCAAGTGCCTGTGACTCTCTCCAGCCACAATGCACAAGTTAAGCTGCAAAGGACAAAGTGCCCCCATCACTTCAGTGCCAAAAGAGAGGGGTCTTAATTGCGGAAAACAGCTGCTTCAACTATTACATTCTGGGTTTCCCCCTCCCACTCAATTTGCCAGTCTATTCATCTACTAATTTGCTGTAATGCTGCCTAGGCGAAGGGAGCACTTGGCAGGGGTGGGATGTTTTGGCTGCTGCCTGATGCTGTCAGGATGGTTGATCCAACACGGCTTCATCTCTGCTGACTTTATTAACCTCGTCCCTTGCTACGACATATGCAGAATGCCCCATCCAAAAAAAAAACTCATTTCGGGATTTTTGTCAGGTTTCGGGTCAAACATATCTTTTGATGGTCAATTTCCATATGATTTGTGTGGGGGAGGGGGGAATAGATGTAAAAATGGCTTAGAGAGTAATATTATAAAATGTTATATCAGAAAACTGAAAAAGAAGAAGAAGTTTAGGACAAATTCTCAGCAATCAACAGCAAGTCATTGTGACATTGCCTAGAATATGTGCAAGCGTGTAGCGAGGAACGAAATGCTGAAAATCAAATAACTTATTACCCAAAAGACACAGACTCCTATTCTGCTGCCTCGTATTCTGTTACTAATTGTGACAAACAGTCAGAAGTACAAAGACACAATGTATAATAGCATAACAATAAGAACATAATCAGACACACAATAAACCAGTAATTAACCATCTAACATAAAATGTCTATGATATATATTCTAAATAGTGATGAACGGCATAGGAAATATTCAAATTCGCAATATTTAGCGAATTTTTTGCTGAATATTCACCATAAATTCGCAAATTCGAGAATTCGTGATCTCCAGTCATTATTTACCTAATTACAAAAATCAGCAATGTAATATATTCGCGATAAAAATTCACGATTAGAATATTCGCGATCAACACTAAAGGGTAGGCAACTTTCTTATTGGTTGCTAGGGATGTTGCTAAGTGACGATATTCGCAATAAATTCGCGATTCAAATATTCATAATCAACACTATTCGCAAATACGAATATATAACACTATATTCTAAATATTCGCCGCAAATTCTCGAAGTGGCGATATTCGCGATTGAAATTCGCCATTCGAATATTCACTCTCAACACTAATTCTAAAGATGAAGAAAGAAAGAAAGAAAGAACGAAAGAAAGAACGAACGAAAGAAAAATAGATATTACATGGATAGATAGAAGATAGATAGATAGATAATTAGATACATATGAGATAGATAGATAGATAGATAGATAGATAGATAGATAGATAGATAATTAGACGGACAGATGAGATAGATAGATAGATAGATAGATAGATAGATAGATAGATAGATAGTACGCAATATTGACCAGCAGTTAAATGTAAATTAGAAAATCCCTATCACTCACTGATAAACATTATATAAGCAGTTGTTCACACTTGAGAATTGCTGTTTTCTTTTAATTGTTAATTAAATTGGGGGGGGGGGGGTTGCCTTCTTCTGAACCAACCTGCAGGATAACAGGCTAAACAGGACGGAAGGAAGTCTTTTTTCAGCCTTAGAAACTATGTTACTATATAAATTTCTTGACACTCCTTCCCATTAATAAAACTTTCTATATATATATCTATAGTCATCCACAGTAACACGTCAGATATACTTGAGTTATCATCAATTACACGTCAGCAGCAGAGGCACTTGCCCACTGTGCCTGTGATCACCAGTTAAACATCCGTCATCCGTAATGTACAAGCGAACAAAAGGCCACAGCATCGCAGGCTCCAAACCGAGGATGCTTGAGAAAGGCAGTTCTTCTGAAACGTCGCATTTTAGTATGGTGGACATGGCTGCCTGAGTAAATGGTTTGGAGCCTGCGATGCTGTGGTCTTTTGTTCGCTTATAGATATATAAATATATATAGAGAGAGAGATAATTGATGATAATCCATGGAAATGACACAGCCCCCACAAGGTTAACATCCAGATGCAAAGCTCCCAACAGGAAGAACCAAACTTTGGTCAATACATAAAAATACGAAAGAAGGCCTCAACATCTATATGATTCCAACGTAATTTACTTAGGTCTGGGGGGAGGGTTTTTTCTCCTTGTGGAGACCTCCAATGGACATAGGGAGTCTTATGGGCCATGCAGTGCAGCTTTTTCATATCCCAATGTCTTTTACTTGATTATAAAATACATTAAAATCATACACATGCTGCAATCTCTACTGTTCAACGTGCTTTATGTCATTATTTTAATGATAAATGTGACGTGTGTGATTTATAGTTTATTGTAAGACCCAGCGACGTGGATCATCAGTGGTGCGATCGAGTCTTAACACCGCTGTCCGAATAATAGTTCCTCCAAAAAACCAAGAAATGTCCAGCTTCAAAAATAGTAGGAAAATCTGTATCTTTATTTTGTGGTAATAAAATCTTCAACACGGGATACTTAAGTCAACGCGTTTCAGACCATCATATAATCAGGGTCCACCACAGGATACTTAAGTCAACGCGTTTCAGGCCATCATATAATCAGGGTCCTTCCCATGAGGAAGGACCCTGATTATATGATGGTCTGAAACGCGTTGACTTAAGTATCCTGTGTTGAAGATTTTATTACCGCAAAATAAAGATACTGATTTTCCTACTATTTTTGAAGCTGGACATTTCTTCGTTTTTGCTACAGATCATCGCCCTCAGGTGCGACTTCCGTGCTCAGATAGTGGCTAAGCAGGTGAGAGCTGCCTTCTACTTGTACTGGGACTGATTTCTAAGGCAACATATTATCCAAATTACCTTTACCCCTATGGCCAGGCCATGCAAAAACTAGACTAAGGAAGAGATACGATAGCAGTGAGCGGCTGAGAGGCGTGCTGGTAACGTTAGGCCACTGCGGGGGTCTCACATAGCCCTAAGCACTGCTAATTGGTTTCTAATGTAGCTAAAATTCATCTACAGAATGTTTTCTCACTCAGAGCCCTCTTTAAAAGCCTCCCCGGGGCAGTGTGAAGATGAGAGCGACGTATGAGTGCATCTGACAGGCTCCCACCATCTCCGTCCACTGTGATCCATGGCTCTCAGGGAGCAAGCGGCAGAGATTCAGCAGGTAATAAAGAGGAAACATGATATCTTGGTGGAGAAGGCAATCCACCACAGGCCAGATATAAAAGTGCTGAAGAAAGATAAATCCATCCCTTCATAGCTACAGATTATAGATATACTCTATAGCGGGACTGAGACCTGCAATCTCTGGCAATGACAGTCATATCACATATGATTTCCATAGGTCACAGCTAAATGAAGACTTCATCATATAAGGTCATGACGTTGGGGTACGGTACATACATTATTGTGATGGCATAATTGCCCCTATTTTTACATTTGAACCAGATTACAGTTTTTTTTTAAATCAGATAGTTTTTATTAGATTTTTCCAAAAATCACAAAAAAGCAAAGAAAGATAGACTGTACAGCATACATGCAACAGTTGATGACAAAAATACCATAGCATTACACAATCGAACAAACAGTTACTTATATGGGTATCATAGGTAACATCAGCCATGGTACAAGAAGTGCATAAGATCACGTAGTCTAGTTCCAAAGTATACCTGGAACAGAACCACATTTCCTAGCCAGGAAACCACCCCCCCCCCCTACCCAACTAAAACCCAGTACACCCCCCCCCCCCACCCGAGCGATGGAGCGGGTCCGAACTCCAAGATTGGACATCTTATTCAGATTACAGTTTCTAATACTTGGGTCATTAAGGGATAATGATGTGGTTACCTTTAGCTCATTACCAAATACTGAAGAATCATGCACATGGTCACACGATGGCTGTGTGCATAAGTCATATAGTTAGTGCCAGGAATGCACCTAGCCTTTCTGTTGCCTGAGACAAAAATTGAAACTGGCAGGGCCAGCAATACCATATTGCGGCACATTATACCACTGCAACAGAGCCAAATACCACAGTCCATCACAAAGTACTGCCAGCAGCACAAAATACATCCCCAAAAACCTCCACTGGCCGGCTGTGAGGAGGACTCAGGTGGCCCCCTGGGCATCGGCCCACCGGGAAATTTCCATGTATGCAGGGGCGTAGCTAACGGCTCATGGGCCCTGGTGTAAGAGTTCAGCTTGGGCCCCCCTTCCCTCAGTGCTTTGTGTGTCTTCTTATGCGGCACAAGGGTCTTAGGGCCCCCTCAGGCTCCTGGGCCCGGTAGCGACTGCTACCTCTGCACCCCCTATAGCTACGCCCATGCATGTATGGTCTATGGCCAATCCGCCCCTGGATACAGTTGAATATAGAGAGATGAACACTTCCACGATGGAAGAATTCATTCCCCACAGCTCTAATTGTCTCTAGGTCTCGCCACCTGAGGCAATTGCCTCACCTGGCCTCATTGGTGGCGCACTCTTGTTTGGAGCCAAGGATGGGATTGGATCACGTTATGGAAGATTTTCCCAACGCTTTCTGATTGCTGGTCTGTCTGGACTTAATTTATTAAATTCCTCAAAAGGATTGGGATGGCATAGGGGTTTTTAGTAATGTGATCTCACAGCTAGAAATTTACCATGTAGGTTAGTATTAAAAGGGCTTTTCATTTAGGTCATTCCATTTCTCGCTGTGGGTACCCCAACAAAAACTTGAGACTATTTCCCTGCTGGGACTCATAGTAATCAGCCGTAGTCTGTGGGGAAACCTGATAGCGGGTGTTTTAATTCTCTTCAGCGCCTCCACAGGGGAAATGAAGCATGACACTGGGCTCATTGAAATGAGTGCTTTGCCTATGTAGAGTACATCCGTGCTGGAGACAATCTTTGTGACCACCTTCCACCCAATAAAGCCCCCATACATATCAATGCATTGTCCGCCAAACCCGCCCAGAATGGTGGGTTTGTCTGACAACTTAATGGGTATGGGGAGCTCTAAGATGTCAGGGAGAGAAGGATCAGGCAAAAAAAAAAAATTCACCTGATCTTTTTGGTCTCCCAGGAGATAAGCAGCCACCAGAAGTGTCTGGCAGCACTTTCACCTCTTCCCATTGAATAGACATAGACTTCTGGCCAAACTGAATGTGCACTTGTATGGAGAAGTCCGGAGACATATTTGTTGACCAGATCATCAGCTGAAAACTGTAGAAAGTGTATGGCCTAAGCTTAAGTCTTGTGAACTCTTTATATCTTATCTTAGCCAAAAGTCATCGGTCTTATGCAGTTTTGTCGAGGCGTTATGTGTAGGAGGTGTTTTTTGTATTCCTCTCTCCAGACTGAGAGGGTGTCCATCAGTAATGACAGAAATCATCCCCAGCCTCTTGTGTCTAACAAGACACCTTTCCCTTTCTCCAGGGTACTTTTGTTGTCTCTGCCACTTCAGAGAGGGGTCACAGCTAATATATTTAGGAAACCGACCCTTTGTTGATTAGGTCTTTGTGTGTATTTGGGGAGGTATTAACCTGTCACCTCCTTAGTGCACCCCCTCCTATTATTATCACCTGTCAACAAATTAGTGATCATCGTTTGTCAAAGAAACTCATCATTTAAGGCTCCGCAGGTGTCATTTGTATCACCTTTGGGGTCTCATTGTAGGGTAAAGTATTAATTACAAAATGATTGGACACAGTCTCTTAATCCTGTTCCCAGGGTCTCTACAAGTAAAAAATAATTGAGGATGGATATCCCAAAGGTGTTGGCCTTTCTGGATCTTGTTTAACTAATAGACTTATTAAATCCTTTCTTTTCTGTGGCCTAAAGGAGTTTATGGGATTAAGTTACTTGCTACAGAAAACATTTTCTCTATGGCATGTGACTTGCACGGACCGATACTTATAAAGTGTAGACTAGCTCTTTAACTCAAGTCATGGCTCTTCTTAAATGATCATGAATGAGCAAATATGGTGGAAAATGTTCAAAAGCCAAATAAAAACGTTATACATAAATATACTCATTTTAGAGATTTCCCTTCCAATCAGATTTAAGAAATATCCTATCACAGTTGGAAATATTTTTATATTAAGAGACACTAAGCTGTACCTATCTAGGACTGACAGTTTATGGAACCCCTTTGTTTGATGACCCAAAGTGGAGTAGCTTCTAAGTTCATCTTAAGAGTAGTTAACATGCATAGCTACTCATGAAATAATGATAATAGTCATTGTGCACCACATAGCCTATTACTCTAAGCATGGGCGTAGCTATAGGGGGTGCAGAGGTAGCAGTCACTACCGGGCCCAGGAGCCTAAGGGGGCCCAAAGACCCTTCTGCCGCATAGGAAGACACATAAATCACTGAGGGAAGGGGGCCCCAAGCTGAACTCTTGCACCAGGGCCCCTAAGCCGTTAGCTACGCCCCTGACTCTAAGTGTTAGTGTAGCCGCAGATAACTTTAAATCTGCTCACCAGGAGATAAAGTAAGAGCGCAATCGCACTAGGCGGATAGTGAAGGAGCGGAGACTAAGTTCCTGGAGTATGCGCAGTAAGTTTACTCTCTCTAAATTCTAAGTACCTGCGCAGTCGCAGTTGCTTGATCATCACGGAGACTAAGTACTAGCGCATGCGCACTTGGTCAGAATACATCGTATTTTGAGGTAAGTGTGTGCGCATCGCATCATAAAGCAAACACCAATGAGAGCACTACTTGGATGAAAACGAATTATCTCATAGGGTAAATTACCTGTCAGCAGTGACATACACAGTCCGATTGGATAGCGGCGTAATGGTCGGGCTATAAATAAGTGTACTCAGCGGTTGGCATTCAAGTCTGTCCATACCCATGTTGGGGGACGGATCCTAATGCTTTTAGCTCTGCCTAATCTGTCCTAAGCAAAAATTGTAATACTGCCAGTCAATGAATGGTGATGTGAGGCAGTCACTTTGTATGATCTATATAAATACTAACATAGGTAATAGACCATAGGTTGTTTAAAGGGGCATGTAGAGGGTTGCTATAGTGGGTTGCGCACACCCATAGTGGCCCCGTACCCCTATGATTACATGCTTGAGTTAACAGTATAGGCAGTAATTTTAATCTAATTGCTCACTTGTAACACTTTTAATTCATTACTAATAAAAGTGAAGTTTTATTATCAGGGATAAAATAGGTGTTAATAGCTCTCCTGAGCAATAATGTTTTGATATATTAAGAGACATCACAACTAAAACATATGCTGAACAAAAAACTATTGATACTGTACCCCCCACCCTGGCTCTGTATTCTAGACCTCCTCTTACAAAACAAAAGTGTGACTGTGTAGTAGCCTGGATCATTCCTTAAAAAAGTAGCCTGGTTGTATAGTTTGGATCACCCCTATTGCAGTAGTCTGAGTAGTCTGGAGCGCCCCCTATAACAGCAGTCTGGATGTGTAGTCTGGAGCGCCCCCTATAACAGCTGTCTGGATGTGTAGTCTGGAGCGCCCCCTATAACAGCAGTCTGGATGTGTAGTCTGGAGCGCCACCTATAACAGCAGTCTGGATGTGTAGTCTGGAGCGCCTCCTATAACAGCAGTCTAGATGTATAGTCTGGAGTGCCCCTATAACAGCAGTCTGGATGTGTAGTCTGGAGTGCCTCCTATAACAGCAGTCTGGATGTGTAGTCTGGAGTGCCTCCTATAACAGCAGTCTCGATGTATAGTCTGGAGTGCCCCTATAACAGCAGTCTGGATGTGTAGTCTGGAGCGCCCCCTATAACAGCAGTCTGGATGTGTAGTCTGGAGCGCCCCCTATACCAGCAGTCTGGATGTGTAGTCTGGAGCGCCCCCTATAACAGAAGTCTGGATGTGTAGTCTGGAGCATCCCCTATAACAGTAGTCTGGATGTGTAGTCTGGAGCGCCCCCTATAACAGTAGTCTGGATGTGTAGTCTGGAGCGTCCCCTATAACAGCAGTCTGGATGTGTAGTCTGGAGTGCCTCCTATAACAGCAGTCTGGATGTGTAGTCTGGAGTGCCCCTATAACAGCAGTCTGGACGTATAGTCTGGAGCACCCCTATAACAGCAGTCTGGATGTGTAGTCTGGAGCGCCCCCTATAACAGAAGTCTGGATGTGTAGTCTGGAGCGCCCCCTATAACAGCAGTCTGGATGTGTAGTCTGGAGCGCCCCCTATAACAGCAGTCTGGATGTGTAGTCTGGAGCTCCCCTATAACAGCAGTCTGGATGTGTAGTCTGGAGCGCCCCCTATACCAGCAGTCTGGTTGTGTAGTCTGGAGTGCCTCCTATAACAGCAGTCTGGATGTGTAGTCTGGAGTGCCCCTATAACAGCAGTCTGGATGTGTAGTCTGGAGCTCCCCTATAACAGCAGTCTGGATGTGTAGTCTGGAGCGCCCCCTATAACAGCAGTCTGGATGTATAGTCTGGAGCGCCCCCTATAACAGCAGTCTGGATGTGTAGTCTGGAGCGCCCCCTATATCAGAAGTACGGCTGAGTATTGTGGTCCTGGCCAGAGGCTAGGTAGTCTGAGTCTTTCCTGTGACCTGTTTGGTTGTATAGTTAGGCGCATTCGGCATGGTAGGCTTTTTTCACATCTTCTTTGTGGTTTCCATTTATAATAGGAGAGACAATGCTTTGACACACAATGAACATCAGTGACGCTCAACGGACCCCATCGACCACCAAAATCAGTGGGTTTGGCAAGCTTTTGCTAATATATATATATGTATAACACTGAGGTACACCAATCTCTTATGAAAAATATTAATCTTTATTAAATATCCTTAAAATACACATTAAATACCATAAAAAAGAGGAGAAACAAAAATAAATGCGCCAAACAACTTGCTATCCCGCGTAAACGCAGCTCAGTGTAGATCCTAAACCGGAAGTATACTGTTGTTAACCATTTAGAGAACAGACCTATTGCGTCCCGAATAAAGACTGACCTGTCTATTTGTGGGACTTAACTCGATCTGCCTAACAGTCAGATAATCATAGCCTCCCGATGGAGAAACACTAGCAACTCGTGCCTTACCTCGGCCACATGCACCCTGTGAAGCAAGTAGGCGCACCGCTCGACGCGCGTTTCGCGTACAGCTTCTTCAGGAGGAGAGCTCTCTCCTGAAGAAGCTGCACGTGAAACGCTGCAGCGTCGAGCCTACTGTTCACAGGGTGCATGTGGCAGTAAGTGCAGATACTGTGCTTCTCCATCGGAGCTATGATTATCTGACTGTTAGGCAGATCGAGTTAAGTCCCACAAATAGACAGGTCAGTCTTTATTCGGGACGCAATAGGTCTGTTCTCTAAATGGTTAACAACAGTATACTCCGGTTTAGGATCTACACTGAGCTGCGTTTACGCGGGATAGCAGTTGTTGGCATGTTATTTTTGTTTCTCCTCTTTTTTATGGTATTTAATGTGTATTTTAAGGATATTTAATAAAGATTAATATTTTTCATAAGAGATTGGTGTACCTCAGTGTTATACATTTAAGGTAACGGGTACTACCTCGATGAGGTTATGATCAGATTAGTGTTTGGTTGTTAATATATATATAATAAATACTTTTAAAAAGAGGAGAATGAGCATCTGGCTGGATGTAGAGACAACATGCATGAAAAATACTGTGTTCTACTGGGAAAGAGAAACGATTGTCTGAACATACTATGTGCCATCATATTCCGCAGCACTGTATATTGACGTCATTCACAGCAGTGATGCGCCGGGGGTGTAACTACCGCTATAACAGCCACAGCGCACAATGAATCAAAAGACTAGAGGATGTGGAGCATTACTTACAGTGTATAGTCTCCTTTTTTCAAAACTGCATGGAACAATAGTGTGCATTTTGGTGTGTAATTTTAAAGAGTTTGGCCCAGGGGCATACTAGGAAGTTAAAGCGGCCCTGAAAATAAAACCAAAAAGGGGCCCAATGTTGTAGGCAGGTCTAAATTCGCAGAAGTCGGGATAACACAAGTAGGCACGGTCAGCAATACCATAGTGCAAATGACCGTCCCGTCAGAACCACATACCACAGTGCAGCTCAATACATTGCCCGAAAGCTATCCTTTTGTTGTGGCCATCAATAGCTGCCATTTTCTGTTCTCCTCCTCCAGTTGATTTCTGATTAAGATATGGTCCGGGGTGGGATGCAGCAGTTGAATTCAGGACATGTGCAGTCACTGGCTGGGTACATAAGTACCTGATTCTCATAACGTTAATACCGCCGAGAGCTCATTAAGTACTCAGCCAGCGGCAGAGAGAAGGGCTTGGGTGGTCCCCTCCCTGGGCATCAGCCCACTGAGAAGTTTCCCTGTAAAGTCTATGGCCAGTCCCCCCTGGGTTGGCCCATCTCACACACTAGTGGCATATAGCGAGGATATGTCACCAATGTCAGATAGCGGTGGGTCCTACCTCTGGGGTAAAAAAAAAAAAAAGGAAATGGGCTGCACCCTACATTCACTTCTATGGGACTGCCTCGGCTATTTCCAGAACTCCCACAGAGGTGAATAGACAGGTGGCCACATTTGGCCGGTGCACTCTCCTCCATTCACTGGCCACAGTGTGCTCGCTTAGCTCTTTTTGGATCTCCCATAGAAGTGGAGAGCATGCTGTGCATATACAATGTGCTCCGATTCTCTTTGTGGTCGCCGTTCTAGTGTTAGACTGGTACCCGCACCTATCTGACATTGGCGGCCCATCCTAGCAATATTCCACCAATGTGTGAGATGTGCCAACCCCGGAAAGAAGGGGGGGTATTCAAAACTTTGATATGGGGCCAAGTCTCCCCTAATTACACCCCTGGTGATGAGGGGCACACAACCGAATTGTCCACAAAAGAGGGCAAATTCCTCAAGAAGACAGTTAATCTATCAGTATGTCTTTGAAATGTGGTTGGAAACCACAGCACCTGAAACGAAGCCACATAAGCACAGGGAGACTTCACCTCCATGCAGTTAACATTTAAGAAGATTTCTTGTGATATCGTTGAGGCTGCCCTTCATAGATGTCTGATTGAAATTAGCACAACAATAGGTGGAAGTAGATACATCATAGATGTAGGCATTCTGCTCCTGGCTGACCAAGTCTGGATTCTTTGCCTAGGGTGACAAAACATTTAGTCTGAGTTATGCCTTCAGTGTCTTCTGTTATCACATTTCCATGTTTTCTCGCTCAGCTTTCAGCACTCAGTAACCAAGTTAGCCTCCAGAAATTGAGTAAATTGTCCCACCTGATCTACATCATTCCCTGTCTGAATACTGAATGGCTCCTTAAGAAAATGATGTGAGATCCATGTGTTCATAGCACATTTCATGTTCTTTCTGTACTGTCCACAACCAACTAATGAACATTTTTAATTAGCTGTATCATATAAGGAGATGAGACACATCTTATGGTTCACAAACTTTCCTTAAAATGATCTAAGTGCTATGCTATAGCACTCCCAGGGAGCTTTGCACTTTGGATTGCTGTGTTGAGACTCTTAGGTGAGGCGCCGCTGTGTTTTTTGTAGCTGGTCTCCCTGAGATCAGCTATTGGTGTGTTTGAGTAGTCTCCGAGGCATTGCTCCCGGTTAGCCAGAATCCTACTCCACACTGATGAGGGGCAACACCCCGAAACAGCTGTCTGTGGATGGATAACTGGCTTAGGTTTTCCCCGTCACATCCTTAAAGCTTGTAAAAGCGGGATCTTGACATAGGGCCACTTAATATGGTGGATTTGGTGATCTCTGTAATGGAGACACCCCTTTGCTTGGTTTTCCTTCCTTTGAGGGATATCTGGCTTTCATTGTGTTGTAGACCCATAACTGGGGCTCCACATTTATTTTGCATATTCCTGTTACTATAAGTACAGTGCATATTCCTGTTACTATAAGTACAGTGACTGAGTCACTCCACACAAAAACAAAAGTTTTAGATTTTCGGAAAACAGACTTTTCTAAAATGAGATCAGTGGTATACGAGTCCCTATCAGACTGGAACAATTTCAATGGAGTCCAAGAGAAATGGGACTACTTAAAATTGGCACTACTGAAGGCAACAGAAAAGTGCATTAGGCTTGTCAGTAAAGGCAAAAAAAGGAAGAGACCACTGTGGTACTCAGCAGAAGTGGCCAAAATCATTAAAAACAAAAAGATGGCATTTAGCAAGTATAAAAACACCCAAAACGAGGATGACCGGAAATCTATAAGATGAGGCAGAGAGAGGCCAAGCAAGTTATAAGAGCTTCTAAAGCTCAGGCAGAAGAGAAATTAGCTCAGTCAGTGAAAAAAGGTGATAAGACATTCTTCAGATACATAAATGAAAAAGGAAATTAAAACAAGGAATTACCAAATTAAAAACAAAAGAAGGAAGGTATATGGAAGAGGATAAAGAACTAGCTGACTGCCTCAATGAATACTTCTGTTCAGTTTTACAAAGGAAAATGAAGGAGAAGGACCTCAGTTAGGGAGGAAGACTAATGAATCCTTTGATGCATGTGTCTTTACAGAGGAAGAGGTTCTAAGTCGGCTGTCCAAAATTAATACAAATAAATCACAGGGGCCTGATGGGATACACCCAAAGCTATTAAAAGAGCTTAGAGGTGTACTAGCAAATCCATTAACAGATTTATTTAGCCAATCACTGGTAACAGGTGTCGTCCCAGAAGATTGGAAATTAGCAAACGTTGTGCCAATTCACAAGAAAGGTAGTAGAGAGGAATCGGGCAACTATAGGCCAGTAAGCCTGACATCAATAGTGGGGAAATTAATGGAAACCATACTCAAGGAGAGGATTGTGGAACATCTAAAAACCCATGGGTTGATTGATAAAAACAGCATGGGTTTACTTCAGGGAGATCATGTCAAACTAATCTTATTGACTTTTTGATTGGGTGACTAAAATAATAGATGGCGGAGGTGCAGTAGACATCGCTTATCTTGACTTTAGTAAGGCATTTGATACTGTCCCACATAGAAGGCTTATCAATAAACTGCAGTCTTTGAGCTTGAGCTCACATATTGTTGAATGGATTAGGCAGTGGCTGAGGGACAGAAAACAGAGGGTTGTAATCAATGGAGTATATTCAGACCATGGTATTGTTACCAGTGGGGACCTCAGGGATCTGTTCTGGGACCCATATTGTTTAATATCTTTATCAGCGAAATTGCAGAAGGCCTCAATGGTAACGTGTGTCTTTTTGCTGATGACACAAAGATTTGTAACAGGGTTGATGTTCCTGGAGGGATACACCAAATGGAAAAGGATTTAGGAAAACTAGAGGAATGGTCAAAAATCTGGCAACTAAAATTTAATGTCGATAAGTGCAAGATAATGCACCTGGGGCGTAAAACCCAAGAGCAGAATATAAAATCAGTGATACAGTACTAACCTCAGTATCTGAGGAAAGGGATTTAGGGTCATTATATCAGACGACCTAAAGGTGGGCAGACAATGTCATAGAGCAGCAGGTAATGCCAGCAGAATGCTTGGGTGTATAGGGAGAGGCATTAACAGTAGAAAGAGGGAGGTGCTCGTGCCGCTCTACAGAGCACTAGGGAGACCTCATTGGGAGTATTGTGTGCAGTACTGGAGACCATATCTGCAGAAGGATATTGAAACTTTGGAGAGAGTTCAGAGAAGAGCTACTAAACTAGTACATGGATTGCAGGACAAAACTTACCAGGAAAGGTTAAAGGACCTTAACATGTATAGCTTGGAAGTAAGAAGAGACAGAGGGGATATGATAGAAACTTTTAAATACATAAAGGGAATCATCACGGTAAAAGAGGAGAGAATATTTAAAAGAAGACAAACTGCTACAAGAGGACATAGTTTTAAATTAGAGGGGCAAAGGTTTAAAAGTAACATCAGGAAGAATTACTTTACTGAGAGAGTAGTGGACGCATGGAATAGCCTTCCTGCAGAAGTGGTAGCTGCAAATACAGTGAAGGAGTTTAAGCATGCATGGGATAGGCATAAGGCCATCCTTCATATAAGATAGGGCCTGGGGCTATCCATAGTATTCAGCATATTGGGCAGACTAGATGGGCCAAATGGTTCTTATCTGCCGACACATTCTATGTTTCTATGTTTCTGTTTCCCAGGGAGCTTTGCACTTCGGATTGCTGTGTTGAGACTCTTAGGTGAGGCTCCGCGGTGTTTTTTGTAGCTGGTCTCCCTGAGATCAGCTATTGGTGTGTTTGAGTAGTCTCCGAGGCATTGCTCCCGGTTAGCCAGAATCCTACTCCACACTGATGAGGGGCAACACCCCGAAACAGCTGTCTGTGGATGGATACCTAGCTTAGGTTTTCCCCGCCACATCCTTAAAGCTTGTAAAAAAGCGGGATCTTGACATAGGGGCCACTTAATATGGTGGATTTGGTGATCTCTGTAATGGGGTCACCCCTTTGCTCGGTTTTCTTTCCTTTGAGGGATATCTGGCTTTCATTGTGTTGTAGACCCATAAGTGGGGCTCCACATTTATTTAGCATATTACTGTTTCCCAGGGAGCTTTGCACTTCGGATTGCCGTGTTGAGACTCTTAAATGAGTCTCCGCGGTGTTTTTTGTGGCTGGTCTCCCTGAGATCAGCTAATGGTGTGTTTGTGCTATGCTATAGCTAGATGAGACTTCTTTGAAGGGATGGACAAGATGACCTGAAATCTTTTGGGTCTGGAATGCAGTTTGGGTTTAAGGGTCATCATCTAGTCTATGGGAATAGCATTGCCACAGAATAGTTACCCAAGAAGTTAATGTTCAATAGATATGTTGTAGTTGTTCCTCAGAAAATCTTAAGCCCAGTCCCATTTTCCCTAGTGAACCTTTTATTTTACATGAAGGAACTGCAAATTCTAGACACAACATTTCAATACTAAATTGGATTTGGTGGACACCAGACCATAACAAGCCATTACAAAACCTTGGACGTTAATACGGAGTTGGGCCACTTTTGCAGTTATAATAACCTCCACTCTTCTGGGAAAGTTTTGTACAAGATTTGTGTCTATGGTAATTTGTGCCCATTCATCCAGAGGAGCATATGTGAGGTCAGACACGGATGTTGGACGATGTTGCGGTCTCTTTTCTAGTTCATCCCAAAATGGGGTGGAGGTCAGGACTCTACACTCATCAAACCATGTCTTTATGGGCTTAGGAAAGAGTCTGCTTCAAACTGTTGGCACAAAGGTGGAAACATATCATTGGGATTTGTCTTTGTATGCCATAGCATTAACAACTTCCTTTACTGGAAATAAGGGGCCAAAGTGAAATATGATTCATCACTCCAGAGAACATGTTTCCACCGCTCCACAGTCCAGTGAGGACATGCTTTACACCACTCGGCATTAGGTATGTTCATCCTAGGCTTGCGCACACCTGATCATCCATGCACACCCATTTCATGAATTTCCTGTCACTCAGTTCTTTTCATGGCTGGACTGGCCCACCAAGTAGGCCCATAGGTCCAGGAGAGAAGACACATTGGAAACTGCCTTTGGAGACAATTCAAACCTGCTCAACATTATTGTCTGACACTGGTTCTGGTGCGGCAGTCACTTCCAGAATTAGTGTGGAGCCTTGAAGTGAGTGGTGCAACAGAGTATAAGTGACTTTTACATGCCACACTCTTCAACAGTCAGTGGAGTTGGTGAGAGTTTGTGTATTCATGGACGATTTGTTGTAAGTCCTAGATGCTTCCACTACCCAGTAACCCAGTTTTTTAGCAGTTAACACAAATGATAAGATGATCTAGTTTATTCTAATGTCAGTTTACTACTGCTGTTAAGGGAAGACACTATCTGAAAAGTAATCCTCATGTTCTTAGTAGGTGTAGACTTGGGATGACAGTATGGCAGCTCCATTGTTCTCTTGATAGGCCTAGGTAAAGATGGCCACAGAAGAGCAGTGTACTTATCAGTGTAATGTGTGATGCTCTAATTGAGTTACCCCCCTCGCCCCTTCCCTTTCTGGCCGCAGTGATGGTCTGACTGAGAGAGTTAAAGGAAATGTGTCACAAAAATTGTATCTGCCAGTCAAAACCAGATAGTAACACATATCCTTTTTTCTAATCTGTTTTTATTTTCTGATTGCAGATTTTTTCAATTATTATTTTCTGAAAATGATTATGGTGGCGATCATCTTGCCTGAGCTGGTTTTAATAGCATTTACACTAGAATTAAAAAAATTGTTTTACGGCAGCCCCATGGGCCTTAGACACAATGGACAGGAGGGGACCCTATTGAATTCTATGGGAGAGTTTTCTGGGCATGCTCTGTGATCTGTGCAGAGGTCACTGTACAAGGAAGGAATAGATACGATTTGACAATCACCTATTGTTAATGGTGGATCCAGTCTTATCTGTACACAGAGGTGGTATCATTACAGGCAGGTTTAGGCTACTTTCACACCAGAGCTTTCTCTTTCTGCTATTGAGATCTGTCATAGGGTCTCAATACCGGAGGAAAATGCTTCAATTTTGTCCCCATTCATTGTCAATGGGGACAAAACTGAACTGAAGGAATGGAGTGCCCCAGAATGTATTCCGTTCCATTTCATTGCGACCTGGGATGAGGTGCAAGACGGATGCATCATGACTCACAATATAAGTCAATAGAGACGGATCCATTTTCTCTGACACAAAAGAAAACGGATCCGTCCCCCATTGCCTTACAATGGTTTTAGAGATGAATCCGTCATTGCCATGTTAAAGATAATTCAACCGGATCCGTTCATAACGGATGCAGACGGTTGTATTATTATGGCGGAAGCGTTATTGCTGATCCATGACCAATCAAGCAAAACACTGGTGTGAAAGGAGCCTTAGAATGAGTTAACTGCAGTAAAGTGATCTGTACAAACCAAGAACTGGAGCCAATTATTAGACCTAGTGGCCAGAGCGAAAACTGCAGAATTTTTTACTTTAGTTTAAATATAAAAAGTGACATGGAAAATTAAAAATATCATAAAAAATTATTTAAAATTAGGTTAAACTTAAAAAAGTGATTTAAACAGCAGATAATTTTCCCTTTAAGTGAGGCTGTTTGTTGTGCTAATAGTCCAAAGGAAGAGGAAGTTAAAGAGTTGGGACAGGAAGCAGAATACATGGAGTGACTTCAAAAACGATATCCAGAAAACCATAAAAAATGACACAGAGTATTCCGATATAGGCTGTTAATATGCGATACAAAAAGTTTGGCACTTCTTACCACAATTGAAATTTTGCTGAAACTGGTCGTATGAAACATCAATTTTAGTAAATGTGCCCCACTAAGCTCTTCAGTAGAACCCATACTACCACCAATGTTTGTCTATGAAGGTTACTATATGGCGGCACACTTCTCCATGCACAGAGACACATGCAAGCATTGGAAGCATGGATAAATCTGAATTGCATTACTCAGGGGTGCACCACCAATGAGGCCATCGCCTCATGGCATTGGGGGATTGGGGCGCTGTTTCAGTTTTCACTTTCTTTCCCCAGATATGTGCCATAAGTAGACTGTCACATTGCTCCAATGCACGTTAAATGTTCAGCCAAGTACCCCAAAACTGTCAGGTTTGGTAAACTTACATTTAAAGGGGTTGTGTCGTCTCAGCCTTTGATGGCATATCGCTAGGATGTCCCATCAAAGTCAGATAGGTGCTGGGCCCACCTCTGAGACCTGCACCTATCTCCAGAACAGGAACCTGAAAGTGAAGGAGAGCGCAACGCACACGTGCGGCATGCTCTCCATTCATTTCTATGGAAGTTCCGAAAATAGCCAAAAGAGCCAGCTTGGCTATTTCCAGCAGTCCTATAGAAACGAATGGAGAGCACAACGCTCAAGCGCTGCCACCGCTACATTTACCTCTATGGGACTGCTAGAGATAGCCGAGCAGTCCCTTAGAAATTAATGGATGCCAGCCGAGCATGCACGGCTGCTCTCCACTCACTTCAGGGGTCCCGTTTAGGAGATAGGTGACACACAGGGGTGCACCTAGCCTTTCTGCTGCCTGAGGTAAAAACTGACCCCCCTCCCAATGCCAATTTCTTAACCGAACCTCTTTGCCACAATGAATGCGCTCATTGCCCATGGACCTTCTGCTGCCCCCCTCTTGCCCCTACCTGGCCTCATTGGTGGTGCACCCCTGATCTGACATTGGTGGCACATTCTAATGATATGCCACCAATGTCCCAGATGAGACAACCCCTTTAATGGGTAGGACCACCACAGTCCAATCTTCATTTCCTCATTGGTAATTCTTCTATTTTCCCCCCCAAAAAAACACTACAGCTAAAGATGAAACGTAAGCGTATGTTGCGAGGCAATGAGCTGGTGATTGACGACTGCGCTGGATCACTAGGTCTGTTTCGCAGGGCTGGGCACAGAAGCTTCTGCTTTATTTTACATGTCTCAGCTCTGGAGACAGGCCTCTCCGGGTAATGATGTTAAGAGAGAGACACCGTACATATAATAATAGGGGAGGACTGCGAGGCAGAGACACAGATGAACACACTAGATTTCCTCCATGATAGATGTGTATTGAGACGTATGTCTGACAGCAGATAGTCATATATTTGCACTCTGTGTCAACACAGACAGCAGTCTTATCAGTCCCGTTATTACATATACCCTGGACGCTTGCCTTCGCTGTGGCATGACAGATACTTTGATAGTGAGCAACGTCTGGAAGAATTAATTAATGGTTTCTATATTATCTCTGATAATGTCAATTAGAGCAGATCGATATCTGATGTTTCTGGAAGCCAACTATCTGCAGAAATTAAAAATGCTAGCGTCAAGAAGCTTAAAGGGGTTATGCCATGATTAATATAAAAAAATAATAAGTTAGAATCAGACATCATATAATACATGGAAATCTCTTCCTAACAAAGCTAGAACCAGCCCTGTACCTCACATGGATCCAGAGTTCCCACATTCATTGCTCCACTATTTATTTCAAGGTGTCAGCTCAGAGGGCGTGTCCTTTCTCAGGAGGTGTGTTGTTCCTCTGCAGCTCTCTCCCTATTAGAGCTCAGGGTGTGTGTACTTTCTGCTGCGGCTCTCTCATTATCACAGTTCAGGTGTGTGTCCTTTCTGCTGCATCTCTCTCCCTGTAACTGTCACAGCTTCTAACAGTAGATATGGTTGGTAGCAGCTGAAGAATGGAACTGAGCATGTCCAACCATTTCAACAAGGTGGAGAGAGAGATGGGGAGAAAGAAACAGCAGGTGGCGCCATACAGATACATTTTATTGAATAGCTCAGCGGCTATGCTCATTTTTTACTTACTTGCAATTATGAAAATTTTCAGATTTAGGTGCTGGTTTTAAAATAAATGTATAAATAATATAAATAGGTGACAAATAGTATAACCAGCAAAAATTCCCAGCATGTAAAAAGAATAAAGCACTCACCTAGTCACAGTACTCCAGATCCAGAACCGTGGCTCTCATCCATCCCCCACCGCTCCTGTTTCCCACCAACCCAGAAGTGGCACAAAGGACATGTCCCTTGAGAAAGGACATGCCCCCTGAGCTCCCAGACTGAAGATAATCTAGCAGAGCAATTGAACCAAGGAATGGGGAGATGTCTGGATCCTTGTGAGGTACAGGGCTGGTTCTAGATTTTGCTAGAAAAAGATCATCATGTACTATATGTTTGACTTTTATTTTTTGGCATAACCCCTTTAAGGGAGCGGGATCCTATCCAATGTCCACCAGAGTGTCCTAATACCGTAATGTGACCATATGCAAGTTCGGCCAAAAGCTGTTCCTTCCCATATACATGCACGCTTGGTTCGCCAGAGGGGAATAATCCATATGTAGACCCCTCTGGTAGTGGCATATTGCATTCCAACACACCCTATCTTTTCGTTTTCCCTGATATCTGTCAGCGGCTCTTGTCTGACATCAGTCTAAGAGACTGTTTGCATCATGTTTTTGTCCCAACATCTATGTTGGTGGTAAAAAAAGGATGCAAAAGCTTCGTATAATAGGCTTTTCCATCCGGTACAGTCCACCGAAAAAACGTAACAGAACCCTATGGTGACAGATGCCACTGTTTGGCATCCGTTTAATGTATTCACCATGTGTTCACGGTAAACGTGGGACAAAAAAACATGATTTGGACACAACCTAATGAGTCTGTCTAGCGTCACAGCTCAGCTTGACATGACCCCAACTGAAGGCCAAGGGGTCCGGCTATGGGAGGTGTGGAGATGCTTCTGGGGCCAAACCTATTGTTATCTCTAGCTGCTGGTCTACTGCCAATGTCTGGTGGTGTTTTCCCCCCATAAAACCTTCACAAGAGATGTTTTTATACTGTTGATCGCTCCGGAGCCCCAACAATTGCTGACTAATGTCAGAAAAACCCCTTTAAAAAAAATAATCTACTCCTTCCCCAAGATCTTCATGAACTTCTGCACCAAAATGTGTGGTTGATGTGTGCATTCGGCTGAATAGGTGGCGCGTTTCCCATCCCCAGTCCTATGGTCCCAGCTGCAGACATTTCTAGGCCTCCTCATGAAATCCTCCATCTAAGAGCTTTTTTGTCTGGGCCATGTGCTATACATACGCAATGTTAATTCTCAAGTGTTGAATCTGTATTGATGAGGGAGCGCTATACACAAATTGTTTTCTATGGCGAACCAAAACTGACAATTAACTTCGGCTGCAGCTTCATTAGCAATTCTCAGCCTCTTAATTAGCAAAATGTTTTGTCCTGTCATTTTCCGACATCATTTAGCTTCATTAATCTTTCAGGAATTGCACATAATTATTAGTAACACAAACATTATTTCACAGATCCAGCTGCATTAAGTTAGAATTACGGCGTGATGCGCATTTTAATCGCCTCTACTTCTGCATCGAAAATGCAAACAAATGCTCATTAGGTGCGCGTTAAAAGAAAGATAATCATTTCTGTAAACTTACCTATCTGCTGTAAGTGCATCGTTCCCATCCACAATGGCGGCTTTTCATCAGCTCCAAGTCGCGTGCTTTCATTGTAAATGAATCAGAATTGTTTTCTCTGAGATATCTAATGACTTTACCCTTAAAGGGATTGTCCAACCCTTTACAAGGCATTACCTAGGTCAGGACAGGGCATCACTATCTGACCGGTGGGGGTCCGACACCCTGACCCCCCCCCCCCTCCGCCATGATCAGCTGTTCTGCAGTAGCTTCCATTCACTTCAATGAGAGCAGAGATACAGTAACCAGCTCCGTCCAGGTTCTGGCGCCAGAGCTACTGCAGCTAATCGGCAAGGGTGCAGGGTGTCGTCCTCTTGGCGATCCTGCAGATAGGCCTTCACTTGTAAAGAGTTGGACAACCCCTTTAAGGCTCCCATACACATTACGGTATTGTTGGCCGTACACCCCGTTTTTGGTGGGTCCAACAGACGATCTAATGTCCATGTTAAGGTCCCAACTCCCTCTGATAGATGATGTCAGGGGTGAGAAGATTGAGCACATTGAATGTCAAGGTCCCAGTTGTCTGGCAGTAGGGTTTCTCCTCTGTCCCCATTGAGAATACATGCACCACAAGCTGAGCAGGTGAGTATGGAGAAGTCAGGAGCGACAAGTGTCCATCACGTGACCAGAACAGATTTTTGTTCACCGGAATTTACAGTTTAGGTTCTTATTGAATGATGGCAAGCAGAGGTCTTGAAATCAGCAGGATGGAGTGGCAGATATCAGGTCAAGCTGTTTCTGGGATATGGGATGTGGTTGTAGCCAAGTTGGACATTTATCACCAAATCAAAAGCTAGGTGACAAATTTCTGACCACGGTGGGCCCCACTGCTAAGACCCCTAGAAATCACTAGAAAGGGGCCTCCGAGCCACTTGTCTATTCTCAACGAGCGTAAGAAGAAGTTTGCATGGAAAGTTGGTTGAGCATATGTGATGCCGCTCCATTTAAAATGTATGGGACTGTGATCAGCAGGGGTCCGCGCAGTGGATGTCCCCCCCAGTGAGCAGATATTTATCACCTGCCCTGAGGATACGTGATAAATGTCTATTGTAGGACAAACCCTTTAAACTAACGTGACAGAAGATAGACAGATGAGTTTCCAAGGCTCCCTTATAGAGGTTTTCTGGGACTCCACTATTGATGACCTACCCTCAGGATAGCTCATCAATATCTGATTGTGGGGGACCAACACTGGTCAGCTGCAGAGGTTGCAGCATTCCAGAGAGGGCTTCAGCCTCTTCACAGCCAAGGCTACTTTCACACTTGCGTTTTTGCTGGATCCGACAGGGTTCAGCAAAAACGCTTCCGTTACTGATAATACAACCGTCTGCATC
Source organism: Bufotes viridis (assembly GCA_033119425.1). Classification (NCBI taxonomy): domain Eukaryota; kingdom Metazoa; phylum Chordata; class Amphibia; order Anura; family Bufonidae; genus Bufotes; species Bufotes viridis. The sequence continues at coordinate 36,859,814 of CM065594.1, forward strand.
AGTTATGAGCGGATCCGGTTGTATTATCTTTAACATTGCCAAGATGGTGCTATCATGAACTCCACTGAAAGTCAATGGGGGACGGATCAGTTTATTAGGTCAGATTGTATCAGAGAAAACGGATCTGTCCCCATTGACTTGCCTTGTGGGTCATGATTTATCCATCTTGCTCCGCATCCCAGGACGGAAAAAAAAAATACGCAGAATGCATTTTGGAGCATTCCAATGAATGGGGACAAAACGGAAGCGTTGTTTTCCGGTATTGAGACCCTATGACGGATCTCAATACCAGAAAATATTAACCCTAGTGTGAAAGTAGCCTTAATAGGCACAGCTTCATATATTGAATAGTGGCAGTGCTTGGAATTGCAGCGTAGACCAATTCACTTGAATGGGACTGAGCTGCACATAGGCCATATGGCTGAGGAACGTGGCGTTATTGACCTAGGAAAAGGCCACAGCACACAAAGAAGCGCAGCGGCATCTTCAAACAGCTGATCGGTGGAGGCGTCAGGAGTTGGACCCCCACAATAAGATATGATATATGATGACCTACCCGCAGTATAGATTAGCAATACATGAATCCCAGGAAAGCCCCTTTAAAAATGATTGGTCGAAGGCATTGAATTCCATTGAATGGGTGCAGCAAAGGAGAAGCCCTGGAGGCGAACGTGAGAAGCTGTAAAGCTGGGAAATGATGGGCACAGGTGATTGGCCAAGCAAAAAACTAAAGTGGGCTGAAATGTGGGAAGATGCAGCACGTGGGAGAGATTTCAGGACTGGAACAATTTTTAAAAGGGTTTTCCATGAGTAATGTAAAAAATGAAAATCCGATATTATATAGGACATGATCTCTTTCTACAAATCTTAGAACCGGCCCTGCATCTCACTTGGATCCAGAGATCTCCCCATTCATTGCTCCAACAGTTCTGCTAGATTTATTTCAAGCTGGCAACTCAGGGGGCGTGTTCTGTATGCTGCAGTTTGTGGCAGTTTAAGGATACATAGTTTAAGGATGCGCTTCCATTTCACGGAGGACAGAGAAGTTAGAAAAAGAGCAAACAGCAGGTGGCGCTATACAGATAGATTTCAGTAAATAACTCACTTGCTGTACTAAATTTTTAATTACGGTACATGCAGATACAAAAATATTCAGATCCAGGTGCTGGTTTAAATATTTTTCATATCACAATCCCTTTGATTTAATTCTATTAGAAGCAAACTAATGACTGACAGGCGGCAGTGGCATTAAAGTAAATTGTGCATTTCTCAATAGCCTAATGTGAAAAAGCCTGCAAGACCCAAATTCAGATTTCTCATCCAAGGGTCCATTCACACGGACCTTAGGCAGGTATGTCCTATTCTTTGCTGCATCTTGCAGATCGCAGACCCATTGAAGCCAATGGATCCTCACCGCGATACGGTATGCACATGGCTGGTGTCCATGTTTTGCGGTCTGCAAAACAGACACGGTCATGTGAATGGACCCTTAGTGACACAAGCGCTGTGAAATATTCAATACATTTAGCTGGCAGGTTACTTTGAGATTTCCTTGAAGGTCTTTTAGAAGACATACTAAAAAAAAGTAATACAGAGGACAACACTCTCGCCCCCAGCCCTTCCCCACCAGGGAATAGGGGCTGCAGGTGGAGCAGGTTGGTCATTTTCAGTACTAACCTCCTCCTCTTTTTTCGAAGCTTGATCCCATATCAACTCTGGGACATGGAAGGGATGAGGACCCAAAAAACGGCAAACTATAAATCATACATGAAAATCAGGTCATTAATTTGCTATCAAGGTATCTTACAGAAGTGGAGATGGAGGTGCTTTCCAAGGTATTATCTTATGTACTGACTACGAGATCTAAAGTATTTGATTGGGTTAAAGATATTAACCTTTTTTTCGTAAATTAAAATGGAATAAATTCTACAGAAACTATGACCATGATGAATGTGTTCAACTTGGTAATCCCCTGGAGGTTTGGGAGCGGGGGTGGACAGGTTTGCTTTTTTCTATCCCTTATGGGGGATAGAGAAAGAGAGATTGGGCAGTGTCCCTTCCCCTCACTGAGACCTAATTAAACGCCTCCTCTGCAGGACACTCCAGCTAAAGACATACTTGCAAAATTGGTAATTGATCATCTCGAGAGGATCCCAGGGAGAAATTTAAGGGTATCAAGTAATTTAGAGAGGAGGGAATTAAGACTTTAATGGGTTTGGATTAAGATTCCAGTATTATTTTCAAACCCTCTGACAAAGAGGGGGGGGAACATGGTCGAAATGGATTATAAAACGTATTTTGATGTGTGCCATGTTTTCCTGCCAGATAAAACATATTGTGGAGTTTTAACAGAAGATTTCACCCCTGTTTTTGTTAATAAACTTGAAGCGATTCCTTTGAATGCCTTTGAGAAAGGGCTCCTATCTAAAGATGAAAAGAAAATTATGATTCCCAAAAATCCACAAATCCCGACTTTTTATGTTTTCTCTAAGGTCCACAAGGGGTTGACCCCATTAAAAGGTTGTCCCATAGTTTCAGGGTTGGACTCCATCTTCCAGAATGCCAGCATATATGTAGATGAAGTCTTACCCACTTTTTTCCCCTCATTACCGTCTTATATACGAGACACCACAGACCTGATTACGAAAGTTGAGGATATACCAGGAATGACCAGACTCTTTCACCTATAATTGAGGCACTATGCAGCAGTATACCACACAGCTGGGGCCTGGTGGCTATTGAGTATTTATTTAAGACCAGGGGGTACAGCTTCAGCCTCATAATCTATTTATTCTTAAAATATTGGACTACATTGTGTTGTATAATTATTTCATCTTTGAATCACAATTCTACCGCCAGCTCAGAGGCACTGCTATGGGGAGTCCATGCACCCCTACTTATACAGATCTGCTCTTGGGCTGATGGGAGGATAGTGTGGTGTCTTGAGAAGAACACAATGGGTGGGTGGACCTCAAGGGTTCTTTTCTTGGGGCACTTCATTGACAACATCCTAGTATTGTAGAACGGCTCCGAGGAGTCCTTTGAGATGTTTGTCAAACAACTTAATGAAAATTAGATTGGTCTGAAACTTATTTGAGAGGCTGAAAGGCATAGCATCCCCTTTCATGACATCTTTATCCCAAAGGGAGGTTTGGAATTGCATACTGAGATATATGGAAAACCGAAGGCAACTAATACGGTGGGAGAGTCCTCTCTGGTCTAGTCTGAGGAGGTGGGAGAGTCATTATGGTCTAATCTGAGGAGGTGGGAGTCTCATCTCTGGTCTAGTCTGAGGAGGTGGGAGTCTCATCTCTGGTCTAGTCTGAGGAGGTGGGAGTCTCATCTCTGGTCTAGTCTGAGGAGGTGGGAGTCTCATCTCTGGTCTAGTCTGAGGAGGTGGGAGAGTCATCTATGGTCTAATCTGAGGAGGTGGGAGTCTCATCTCTGGTCTACTCTGAGGAGGAGTATCCCCAAGGTGTAGTACCTAAGGTTCAAGAGGAAATGCTCCACACTGGAGTCGTTTAGGGCCCAGGCAAAAGATCTATGTGATAGATTCTGTCAGAGGAGACATCCTATAGGTGTTTCGAAAAAAAGCGTTTGACCATTCATTGCCGAGCAATAGACAAGCCCTATTACGACCTAGAATTCAGGCAGAGCAAAGGAAAATCATTAGACTAATTAGTACTTACAGTATGATAACCAGAATGACAGAGTAATGAATTCTGGGGGAATCTTTTGTCGGATCTGGATTTGACGGATGTCTTGACCCCATATCCCTCCATTACCTACAGAAGAGGGAGATCAATCAGGGATAGACTTATAAATAGTTGCTACCAAAAACCTCCTGTGCTTGATCAGAATTAATGATTAATACAGTTTATTAGCTGAATTGTTATCTTGGAATTGGACGTGCGTTCCACGGTGGAACGCAAAGCCCACAGAGAGCTTGAGTTCTTGAGCTTAGTACAGATGTGAGGTGGAACTAAAATCATAGTGGTGTCCATACCAGAGTGGCACCGGAACATGTGAGCTCTTTGGGTATCTAAAGACAAGCCATAGCAGATATAGGCGCGATTCAAATATGATGATGACATCATTATCTATGTTTTAATGATTGCCAGCACATGGGTTCTGTACAGTGTATGCGCTGACCATCCTCTGTACTGTACTGCGCCTGTACCTATAGCATAGTCGAACGTGCAGGTGTGAGACTTCAGGGCCAGGGCGTCACTGCATCTTCAATGTCTGGTCCTGTCAGTCAATGTGGTCGGGGCACGGACTAGAAGCATCTGGGTGGAGCCTCTAGGTGCAACAGCAGCACCCTCTTTGCACCAAGGGACTAATTTGCATATTATAAAAACACTGATTTTGCAACATTGCGGCCACCGATCGAGATGGGGCCAACAGCATTTGATTCAGCTGACAAGCTCACACCTCCCATGTCAGCTGGTTTGATGGAGTGGTATGTGGTGACAGATTCCTTATGCCCTATATAGTCAACAATAAAATTGCTGGAGTGCTAATACATTGAAACAAGTCCTGCGCATTAGAAAACTCATTCTACAATGTACATCTGGTGTCGGCTGGTGGGCACTTTAAGAATTTGGCCTGCACTTACTGCTAATTAATCTGCACCCCTAAACTGAAAACAATCCCCCATCTGAAAATTTTAAAAAAATAAGCTTAGCCGTGCGCTCTTTCTACCCTAGATCTCCTCAACATGTGTCCTATAAGGCTGCAGGCTAAAGGGGTTGTATGAGATTAGAAAAACTTGCCTGCGTTCTTCTAGAAACAGCGCCACACTTGGCCATAGATTGACTCCCGTGGTTTGTGTATGGGTTATAAATCACGGACCAGAATGGCACAGTTTTGAGAAGAAAGCCACCACGTTTTTCCTTAGGATAGGTTCCCATGGCAAATTTTTCCTACCGATTTGTTTTCAATGGGAGTCTACGCTGCCGTTCATATGGTTATGGATCATTTACATGTGGTTTTCCAGACCATGCCCAGAATGGACATGTCTGCTCGTGGTTTAGCCCCAAAGGCTTAAACTGTGAATCCGCAGAGCTGGCATTGAAAAAGTGCAGAAGAAACAACAGAAATAATAAAAATTCTAGGGTACATACACATGGCAGTATAGTTTATGCAGATTTTGCACATGGGTTTTGTTGCATTTCTGCGCCAAATCCGTACCCAAATCCTTATGGGATACTTGTGGATTTTGTTGTGGATTTTTGCCCCTGATCCAAAATCTGCACTGAAAATCTGTACAAACAATAAACACGCTGCCAATTCCCGCAACGTGTAGTTGAGATTTTAAAAAGCGAATCTACTCAGCTGATACTATATCAAGCTGTGTATTTGCCATGTGAAAATCCACACGTAATACGCACCGTGTGTATGTGGTCTTCACCTACTAAGGTATAGCAAAAGAAACTGTCAAAGGACAAGTTCAGCTCTGCTACATCAGTAAAAGTTAGACAGAATGATGTCTTAGAAAAGCTGAATGACAAGTTAATTCAATTATCTAAAACATACTGTTGACTTACATGATATTTTCATGGAAGCGGGGAGTCGATATTCACAGCTGTGCAGAAGCAATTTGGGGGGGAAGGGGAGCATTTTCCACTCCCTAACCCCGTCTCCAAGTAAATTAGGTGAGCGCAGACCTATAAGAAAAGGGTTTCGCTGCAGCAGAGGGAGTCACCATAATACCCAATCTTCAAGTCATTTCTAAATAGCACTAATGCGCTTTTGAAACCTAATTTCATAATTTACCGGCAGCCGGGCAGGAAGAAAATAAAATAATAATAATTTGTAGCCTCTGGACAACAAACTCCGCTTTTCTTCTGAAAAGGTAATTAGCCCCTTAAAAAAAAAAAAAAAAAAAAGGAAAAGAAAAACGCCATCTCATATTAAGCTAAAATCTCATCAGAAGAGAAAGAGGCCCTCATTACAGGTAATTACGCAGGAATTAGAAACATCATTTAACTAAATGAGTGAATAATACCGCGGAGATTGAGGGAAACTTGGTACACTTTTGCAGAACACTCTAAGTCGCATTACAAAAATTGTTCCTCTTTAATGGAATAATTCCTTTTTCTCGTCTGAGCGGCTTTCAGAAAAAAAAAAAAAAACTAGCGAGACTGCAGCCGGAGAGGGACTAAAAGGAGCTGACATGTAAAAGCCATCTCTGCAGGAGAGTGGGATTATAAAGAGCTCCTCAGACAGCATAATGAGGCAAATTAAGCTAAGGGCTGCAAGAAGGAAGAAAGGAAAAACGCAAGCACTTTTTTTATGATGATTATTGTTATTATTATGAATATCGAGCTTGTTCAATGAAGAATGTGAAGAATGGGGCTATGGAGGAAGATAGAACGGGGAAGGCAGAGGTTACGTCTCCATCATAAATCAAAATCTGTGGCTGTGACGGTAATAAGGCACCCCCTGGGCTCCCTGACACCATCGTATGATATGGTTAACCCTTCTTCTGACCCACATGCACCAACTCCCGGGACGAGCATTGGGTAACAGAGATAAGACTGGCAGGAGTAATAACTCCAGCGCTCTTTTTGGGCAGTTTTGTAAATCCTAATCTAAGGGCAGGAATACGGAACCAACTGCTCTTGAGATTTGGCTTGGATTAAAGAGGAAACTTTGGCCCTAGGGCTTGTTCACACGGCCTTTTTGGTTCCGTCGCCGTATTGCGGCCCGCAATACACAGGCATCGGTCCGTGTGCACTCCGCATCACAGATGCGGACCTATTGACTTGAATGGGTCTGCAATCGCGGAGATGCGGAACGGAAGCGCTACGGAGTACTTCTATGGTGTTTCTGTCCGTGTCCGCGCACCGCAAAAAAATGGAGAATGTTCTATTTTTTGCGGTACGGACGGATCACAGACCCATTCAAGTTGAATGGGTCTGGATCCGTCCCGGCCGCCACACGGCAAATTGCTGTCCCCAATGCACAGAATGGAATCACAACGGCCGTGTGAATAAGCCCTTATTCAGACAGATGTATTATACCCGTATTTTACTGTCCACCCTCATAGTTCTGTAACTACCCAGAAACGTGAAGCTGGCCCTATGCACTAGACGTATAATGGCTCCAACACAACAGGCCTGGTAATTTGCTGAAATGCAGCCACCAAACTTGCAAGACATCATTTTTACTTCTCTTCAATATGGGAAGATGTTGAACAGTACCATCAGCTCAGAAATGGCAGAAACCAGTGGGACCCAGGACTTGTGGTCTTCATGAAAGATTTGCAGCCAAAAAGCGATACCTTCAATGTGGAAACAAGGCCAAGTGACGCCACTAGCTGCACAAAAACATAAGAACTGGGTGCAGAAAAATGGCAGCAGGTCCTCTGGACTCACGAGTCAAAATATGAAATATTTGGCTGGAACAGAAGGCAGTTTGTTCGCCAAGGCTCTGGAGAGCGGTACAATAATGAGTATCTGCAGGCAACAGTGAAGCAAGGTTGGTGTTATTTGCAAGTTTGGGGCTGCATTTCAGCAAATGGAGTTGGGAATTGGGTCCGGATTCTTATCTTATTCTGCAGCAAGTCAACCACCCCAAATATACAGACAATGTCATTAAGAAATATTTTCAGCATAAAGAGAAACAAGGAGTACTGAAAGTGGCCCCCACAGAGCCCTGATCTCAACATCATCCAGTCTGTCTGGGATTTGAGCAAGCCTACATCCACAGAAGATCTGGAACAATCTCCCTGCTGAGTTCCTTCAAAAATCGTGTACAAGTATACCCAGAAGAACTGATGCTGTATTGAAGGCAAAGGGCGGTCACACCAGATATTGAGTGGATTTAGATTTCTCTTTTCTTCATTCACTTTGCATTTTGTTAATTGATAAAAATAAACTATTAACACTTCTATTTTTTAAAGCATTCTTAGGCTAGTTTCACACCCCCAGTGTTAAACTCCGGAAAGGCTGTTCCGGCAGACAAGCGGAGAATTGACTGGACACAAACCTCTGAATGGAATGCGTATGGATCTCCTCTGTACCCAATTATATTTAATGGGGCTGGCAGATAATCTGTTCGCATCCAGCAGTGCCGGATCCGGTGAATTACGGGAGGCTGTTCTCTGACAGAACAGCGTGCCAGAATTCGCACCGGAGGTGTAAAAATAGCCTTACTTTGCAGCATTTTTTTTACACCTCCCTAAAACTTTTGCACAATACTATATATACGTACTATAAGTAGTACTATATATACTTACTATAAGTAGTACTATATATACTTACTATAAGTAGTACTATATATACTTACTATAAGTAGTACTATATATACTTACTATAAGTAGTACTATATATACTCACTCTAAGTAGTACTATATATACTTACTATAAGTAGTACTATATATACTTGCTATAAGTAGTACTATATATACTTGCTATAAGTAGTACTATATATACTTGCTATAAGTAGTACTATATGTACTTGCTATAAGTAGTACTATATGTACTTGCTATAAGTAGTACTATACGTACTTGCTATAAGTAGTACTATACGTACTTACTATAAGTAATACTATATATACTTACTATAAGTAGTACTATATATACTTACTATAAGTAGTACTATATATACTTACTATAAGTAGTACTATATATACTTACTATAAGTAGTACTATATATACTTACTATAAGTAATACTATATATACTTGCTATAAGTAGTACTATATATACTTGCTATAAGTAGTACTATATATACTTGCTATAAGTAGTACTATATATACTTGCTATAAGTAGTACTATATATACTTGCTATAAGTAGTACTATATATACTTGCTATAAGTAGTACTATATGTACTTGCTATAAGTAGTACTATATGTACTTGCTATAAGTAGTACTATACGTACTTGCTTACTATAGAGTATATACCATAGTAACTACTTACTATAAGTAGTACTATATATACTTACTATAAGTAGTACTATATATACTTACTATAAGTAGTACTATATATACTTACTATAAGTAATACTATATATACTTACTATTAATAGTACTATATATACTTACTATAAGTAATACTATATATACTTACTATAAGTAGTACTATATATACTTGCTATAAGTAATACTATATATACTTGCTATAAGTAGTACTATATATACTTGCTATAAGTAGTACTATATATACTTACTATAAGTAGTACTATATATACTTACTATAAGTAAGTACTATATATACTTACTATAAGTAGTACTATATATACTTACTATAAGTAATACTATATATACTTACTATAAGTAGTACTATATATACTTGCTATAAGTAGTACTATATATACTTGCTATAAGTAATACTATATATACTTGCTATAAGTAGTACTATATATACTTACTATAAGTAGTACTATATATACTTACTATAAGTAGTACTATATATACTTACTATAAGTAGTACTATATATACTTATTATAAGTAGTACTATATATACTTCCCTCCAGTGAGAATTTTAAATCTGGAATGTTTGAAAAGTGAAATATTAAACAGCAGATCGCTGAGTGGCATATTACTGTAACCACAGGAGTAGTACATTACTAAGGCTGGATTCACATCACTGTTTCATTTTCCGTTCTGATCCATCAGAACAGAAATGAATAAGTAAAAAAACAGGATCCTGAAGCATCAGTTATGCACATTTGGCATTCTTAAGAGAATTAAGTGATGTCATAGCCGGACCCTTATTTCTCATATTTACGGACTCTATAATAACAGGGAATGTTCCACAGGATTGGCGCATAGAAAATGTGGTGCCAATATTCAGAAAGGGTCCAAAAACAGAGCACGGAAACTATAGGCCGGTAAGTTTAACATCTGTTGTGGGTAAACTGTTTGAAGGCTTTCTAAGAGATGCTATCTTAGAGGATCTCAATGGAAATAAGCAAATAACGCCATATCAGCATGGCTTCATGAGGGATCGGTCATGCCAAACGAATGTAATCAGTTTCTATGAGGAGGTAAGTTCTAGACTTGACAGCGGCGAATCAATGGATGTCGTATATCTGGACTTCTCCAAAGCATTTGACACCGTACCGCATAAAAGGTTAGTATATAAAATGAGAATGCTCGGACTGGGAGAAAATGTCTGCATGTGGGTAAATAACTGGCTGAGTGACAGAAAACAGAGGGTGGTTATTAACGGTAGATACTCAGATTGGGTCACTCTCACTAGTGGGGTACCTCAGGGGTCAGTACTGGGCCCTATCCTCTTCAATATATTTATTAGTAAGGACAGTATACTGTATATACAGTGGATATAGAAAGTCTACACACCCCTGTTAAAATGTCCGGTTTCTGTGCTATAATAAAAATTAGACAAAGATAAATCATTTCAGAACTTTTTCCACCTTTAATGTGACCTATAAACTATACAACTCAATTGAAAAACAAACTGAAATATTTTAGGTGGAGGGAAGAAAACAAAAAAAACTAAAATAATGTGGTTGCATAAGTGTGCACACCCTCTTATAACTGGGGATGTAGCTGTGTTCAGAATTAAGTCACGTTAAATAGGAGTCAGCATACCCCTGCCATCAGTTACAGTGCCTCCGATTAACCCCCAATAAAGTTCAGCTGCTCTAGTTCGTCTTTCCTGAAATCTTCTTAGTCGCATCCCACAGCAAAAGCCACGGTCCACAGAAAACTTCCAAAGCATCAGAAGATCTCATTGTTAAAAGGTATCAGTCAGGAGAAGGGAACAAAATAATTTCCAAGGCATTAGATCTACCATGGAACACAGTGAAGACAGTCATCATCAAGTGGAGAAAATATGGCACAACAGTGACATTACCAAGAACTGGACGTCCCTCCAAAACTGATGAAAAGACGAGAAGAAAACTGGTCTGGGAGGCGACCAAGAGGCCTACAGCAACATTAAAGGAGCTGCAGGAATATCTGGCAAGTACTGGCCGTGTGGTACATGTGACAAGAATCTCCCGTATTCCTCATATGTCTGGGCTATGGGGTAGAGTGGCAAGACGAAAGCCTTTTCTTACCAAGAAAAACATCCAAGCCAGGCTACATTATGCAAAAACACATCTGAAGTCTCCCAAAAGCATGTGGGAAAAGGTGTTATGATGGTCTGAGGAAACCAAGGTTAAACTTTTTGGCCATAATTCCAAAGTTCCAAGTTCTTATTTAGGCAATTACAAGGAGAAGCCAAAGTTGAAAACTCTACAGATTTCCAGTGGTTGATTGTTATAGGTCTCACTTTACATAATCCCACAACTAGTGGTGGTACAACAGTATGGTACTACAAGTACTTGCTGATAATCAATGTCCAATTAAATCTCCGTTTGGATGGAACACAATTGTACTTGATTTGTATAGACCAGAAAAGTATTGCTGCTGTCTCAATGTCAGCTGAGAATCCAATGCTTAAAATATATAAGTAATAGAATAGATATAAAGTATATAAGTAATACAGGACTATAGTCGCTCACATCACAGTCCGGTACAAGCGCTGTGCAAATCGCTCAATGCCAGTTAAACTTAGATACAGCTCCCACAATGTCCTCTGCCTTACCTCCTATCCCGGTGCTGTGTTGGAGCGCAACCGCCGTACCATGCCTCCTGACACCCGCGGCCTACCACCACTAGTTGTGGGATTATGTGAAGTGAGACCTATAACAATCAACCACTGGAAATCTGTAGTGTTTTCAACCTTGGGTACTCCTTCTAATTGCAAGAACTTTTAGGTAGTATAATCTGTGAGCCGCATTCAATGCATCCAGTCTGATATATGGACTAACGTCACACAGCGATACTGCTGATTTGATTATGCATATATCTTATGGTCTTAATTAGTGTTTTTATTGTGGTTCTATTTATTAGTCATTGTGGATGCATTCGGCTTCCATCTGTTAAGTGTGTCCCTTGTTACTTTATTTCGCAATTTGGATTCTAGGCTTTGGGTGAAGCCAAATAGGGGTGAGCACCTTTTTCCATTTGCCGCTATTGGGTGTAGCCGATGATTTTCGTCTGTTTTAAGTTCCTTTATATGCCCCCAGTATCATCACACACTCCATATCCGTTTTTCTTTTTTGCCTCCATACCCCAGACTGCAAGATGGCTCACAATGTATTCTAGAAATGATTTCAAACAGCATTTTAGTTTTGCACACTCTTCTGGCCGCCTACTCTTGGTGTACAGTTTTTAAGAGAGTCCGTCACCTATATTGCACATAAACTGCCAAACGCTTTTTTTCCTCAGTTTCTGACCCCTAGAAATAGCATGTGATGGATATGCAAATGAGGCACCAAGCACCCAGCTGGGTGGTTTCGGTCTTTCAAAAAACCCAAGGCCACATCTTCTATGTTCCCAGTTTCCAAGTCTTTCCCCTCTGACCTGCTGCACCCAAACCTTCTGCAGGCACAGACTGGCAATCTGCCTGCTCATTGCAATGCATGCTATGGGCATCGGCCTCACAGTGCGTAAAGCACACGGACCGCGGATGTCTTCAGTGTGTCAGATTTGGGTGCAGCAGTTCAGTGACATCCCAGGCAGAGGATCAGTGATGTTGCAGGCAGAGGGGATGGACATGGCAGTGCAAGGAGGAGGATCTGAGACCAAATCCTTAAAAAGGCCTAGCTGGGCACTTGCTGCCTCATTTGCATACCTATCAAAGTTCTTTTTCTGGGGATCACTGCAATAAGTGTACCAAAGTTATAGTCTAACAGTGCTGTGGTGCACAATATTTAAGCATTAGATATTCATGTTTAGTATAGTCAACACACTTCCATTTAGGAGTAGCCCCCAGTTACCAAGAGTTTTTGGTATGACCTGAGCTCTAAAGAGTTGCACAAAAAATGATCTTGCCTCTTTACACCACTGTTGCCGAAAGTTGAAAAAGGGGGCGTTGTTTACTTTGAGGGAGACATGGACCAAAACCTTTTGGGTACAGCCCGACGTGGAATAAAATTGTGTGGAAAATCTGCAGCATTTACATCACAAGCAAAGTAAATGGACTTGCGTTGTTTTTTTTTTTTGTCTGTTTGTTTTTTTTACAGCATTTCAATTTATGCAATGCAAAGGTTGATAGCTGCAGAAGACCTGATCCAATGCCATCATTAAAAAAAAAAAAAAAAAAGAAAAAATGCCCATTTCAGGCTGTTTTAGCCAGATCAACTATGGAAAATCAGTCAGTAAATAGTAGTAAAGAGACCGAGCTGCTAAAAATGTCCAGGCGGCATCCAAAATATAACAACTGCGCATTCAGATATAGACCAACAGATCCCTTTGAATTTCAATACGATCCTTCTGTGAAGACCAAAGGTAGCACAGATAGAGAAGAACCACCAAAAAAAATAAAATAATAATTTAAAAATATAATATACTCACAAAAATAGCAAGTTAATAGGCATATCATAAAGCTGTATAATCCCTTGCGTCTCTGCCCCACCTAGGTTTCACTTTTTCAGGGGCGCATACTGTACGCGTGAAACGTACCCACTTCACCTCGAGACCTACAGCGCCATAAAAAGACAACGTAATAGAGAACTTTTATTTAGAAAATCAGTGGCAGATCCCACCAGAAGTGCCACTACCTTTAGAAAGATTTATTTAAGTGACAAATTTGATGCCAGCTATGGTGCAAATATTTCTGATGGCCTAAGGCCCCTTGCAGACGAGCGTGTGTCACACTGCGAGTCCGCGGCGCAGATGTTGGATGAAGGACCTGCCGTGATGTCACAGGATCACATGGTCCACTCAAATGCTTCTATGATTGGACCATGTGACGTCACCACAGGTCCTCAAGCATCCCAACCATCAAGAGAGAAGACGTTCTGGGGCTCTGCGCGTACAATGGGAGAAGGTAAGTTAACTCTTTATTATTTTTAACCCTCTATAGCCCGGGGAACATTGCATTCTGTAATTAGAATGCGATTATTTTCTCTTATACCTATGTTATAAAGGAAAATAATAACGATCGGGTCCCCATCCCGATCGTATCCTAGCAACCATGCGGGAAAATCGCAACGCATCCGCACATGATTGCGGATGCTTGCGAATTTCCCGCATCCCCATTCACTTCTATGGGGCCTGCGTTGCGTGAAAATCGCAGAATATAGAACATGCTGCGATTTTCACGCAACGCAAAAGTGATGCGTGAAAATCACCGCTCATGTGCACAGCACCATAGAAGTGAATGGGTCAGGATTCAGTGCGGGTGCAATGCGTCCTCCTCACACATTGCACCCGCGCGGAAAACTCGCCCGTGTGAAAGGGGCCTTACAGTTCTGGAATGTATTAGACAACACCGACCTGCTGCCAGTGTTAGCCAATACATTCCAGAACTGTAAGGCCTCTTTCACACGAGCGTGTCCGGATTAGGTCCGGATGCGTTGCGGATGCGTTCAGTGAAAACTGTGCGATTTCACAGGCAAAGCCATTCAGTTTTGCCTGCGATTGCGTTCAGTTTTTTCCGCGCGGGTGCAATGCGTTTTGATGCGTTTTTCACGCGCGTGATAAAAAAAAAAACTGAAGGTTTACAAACAACATCTCCTAGCAACCATCAGTAAAAAACGCAACGCACCCATACTTGCTTGCGGATGCAATGCGTTTTTCACACAGCCCAATTCACTTCTATGGGGCTAGGGCGTGAAAAACGCAGAATATAGAACATCCTGCGATTTTCACGCAACGCACAAGTGATGCGTGAAAAAAAAAAACGCTCATGTACACAGCCCCATTGAAATGAATGGGTCAGGATTCAGTGCGGGTGCAATGCGTTCACGTCACGCATTGCACCCGTGCGGAAAACTCGCTAGTGTGAAAGGGGCCTAAGGGTTACATAGCATCATAAATCAATATAATGCTATGTCACCCCGTCAGTGCCGGGAGGTCAGGCCGGGAGCTGCACTGTGGACTCGCAGCGTGACACGCGCTTGTCTGCAAGGGGCCTAAAACGCAGCAAGAGGCATGCAACTTTTAATAAATTAGCAGGAGAGCTTCATTCTTAACACTACTACAAATTAAGTTTGTACTCTTATAATATACTTATATAATACCTATAATGATTGTATTGATATGGGGCACCAATAGAAAACTAACAACCCGAGCAGCTAGGAAAGTGTCCGTAACTTGGATTACTTGTCTAGTCTAAAAGACCTGCCTATCACCAGTTGGCCAACACGTAACTTCAGGGTACACGGTTTTTGTTACCATTGGCCTGAGTGGAAATGAACCACCTGTAGCAGAATACACCCAATGCAATAAGAATTGGTCATAGCAGTTCATAAGCAAATCCAGTGAAAGTCTTGAAAAGTAGCAACAATCTTTGCAGAATAATATATATATATATATATATTCCTGAGTGGTTTAACTGAGAAGAGTGATAGGAGGTGAAGTAACGTTCTCATAGGAGGAGATGTTAGAAATAATCCAGCACGGCAGGACTGTCGTGGAGTATGGCGCGAGTTACAGAATCCCAGACTTGCATTGTAATTGTTGCATTATTGTGCAAATTTATGATTAGCTATGTAAGAAATGTAGAAAATTCAAAGTCTAGCTGGAGTGCACTTCCCCCATCGCTCCTTGTCAGCAAGTCTTTAAACCTTCGACAAAGGAGCTCTTCAGGTCGACAGACAGAGCTGCTCCAGATCAGCAGCCACAAAATGTTTCCACGTAACATGATCTTTTAACCTGACCAAATACAATTCCCTGATATTTTCTCCCTACCCTGTACAGAGGTGCGCAGGACAATGGCAGCTTGTTTGTGGTCTCATGGCCATGGTCCATGCTCATGAGGTAATTACCTGGCCGTATCCTCACCTTTATCGGTACTTCCGATGTTGCCTCCGATTCTCTGATGTCCTTGTGATGGTTATCGCTACGTGGGGTCGAAAGGCCAAAGGGTGAAAACGCACTGCTGCGCAGCTAAGCTGCCTGGGACATCCTAGCAGAAACGGACATTTCCATAATCACCACCTTGGTGGCATGCAAACATAAGTTGCAGAGGATGCTCACCAAAGCAACAAGGTGCAGATTACCATCATTAACAATATAAGAACTGCAAAAATGTCACAGCAGCCCCTTAGTGTAATATCACATTTGTAATTACAGGGGTCCCTCAAGTTACAATATTCATTGGTTCCAGAACGATCATTGTAACTTCAGTAAATCTGTTCCAAAGCCCCAAAATGTCATCCAAAAGAAGAGAAAATGAATATTTATGGAAAATAAGCAGATAACTAAGACAGTCCTTACATATAACAGTCAGGAATCGCTGCTAACTAGCAAGCAATACAGCGATTTTACCAGAGAAGCGGACAGGATTGGTTGGATCCGAGTCGGACACTGTATGTCGAGTCTAGTTTCAACTTACGATGTACTTGGAAATACTACGTTATCTTTTGATGACCTGATATGCTTATAAATCTGAAACTGGATAGTTTACAAATAAAAGTATCTCAGCTACAGGTAACTTACGTGATGGATACTTCTCATGAACAGCATACATTTATCCATGGACATGGGGCTTGAAGATTTAGTATGTTAGGAGTTGGGCACACGAGCATATCAGCTCCGCAAAACACGGATACCAGCTGTGTGCATCCCGCATTATCCCTTCCGCAAGTCATGCGGTATTGTCCACAAAACAGACAAGAATAGGACAGGCTCTATTTTTTTTGAAAGGCCATATGGATGCAGGCTGCAGACTTTTTCAGCCCCACATTGGATATGCAAAAAATGTGGATCGGATATCGGATGCGGTCCAAACCCACGGCATTGTGCCTGAGGCACCGGACAGAAAAAATGCTGCTTGCTACATTTTTCTTTCCGGCGCTAGGAGACATCTAACATCAAGATATCAGAAACGATCACATAGAACACTATGGGATCAGTTCTGGCTTCAGATTCCAACTAGAACGTATGGCCAGATATATGTGAACCAGGCCTTACAGAGCATTTCCCATACCTCACTTACATGGGGACTACCTGAGCAATTATTTCCTTATATATCTTCTGATTTGGAAACCAATTTAAAAAGGGTTCCCCATCTCAGACAGACATTGATGGCATATTATTATTTATTATAAAGCACCATTCATTTCATGGCACTGTACATATGAAAAAGGGTATACATACATAAAACTGCAATGGGTATGATCAAGACCGGTTATAAACTGGTACAGAAGAAGAAAGGGCCTTGCCCGCAGGGGCTTACAATCCACAAGGGATGGGGCAGGGATACAGTAGGTGAGGGTAAAGCTGGTCATATCTACAGGAGGTCCAGGTGGGTGGAGGAGGGGGGCGGGAAACAATGAATGGATAGTTGGCTGTAACTCACAGACTTGAACTGCGCACACACCCAGCCATTTCTCCATGTAGTCTCTGCCAAAGGGACCCCCAGCATGCCAATAAGTAGGGTTTTTACATATAGGTGCCCTCCCTTACAGGCAATATGCCAGCTGCTGCATATTATTCCCCCTCCCCCCTCTAGGAGCAACGGGGGCGTTACCATTACACCTGGAGGCTCTGCAACGGCCATGCCCTCTGCACTTTGACAGGATCAGGCAGTGAAAACTTCATCACTGCCTGGCACCGTAAAGTGCAGCAGCTGCAGAGAGAGCAGAGCCTCTAGGTGTAATGGTAACGCCCCCATTGCTTCTAGAGGCTCATTTGCATATAATAAAACATTTTTCTCAGCAATGCGGGCACATATGAACATGGGACCAACACAGACGCCTTCAGCTGCCAAGTGCACATGTAACAGGTCAGCCGGTGTCATAGACACAAATCTTGAGAGATGAATGCCATATTAGCACTTATAATATGAATTTACCTCTACATAATGTGGGGAGTCGCTCTGGTAGATAGCAGTGCGGGTGCAGTACAGAGGCAAAACAAGAAGTCCAGAAAGTGCAATAAACAGTGTTTTATTCACACTTGCACACAATAAACGATAAACAGTCTCTTGGTGTTAATTCACACTCAGCAAACACAAAAAAGCAAAACCAAAGAGTCCAAAACCAGGTTCAATCACCTGTGAGATATTTAGGTGCGCGTTCGCACCTGGCGGTCGGCCCAGCCGCAGGATAATCCACCTTCAGGCTTCCAGGACGACTGCACGACTCCTTGCTGGGCTCATCCTTCCAGCCCAGAGAGCAACACAACACTAGCAGCAGCTCCAGGATAATCACAGCCACACCTGCTGATGTGGCTGCCTTTAAAAGCCCCGCAAAGTCCGGCCTGGACCGTGGGGAGTAGGCACCCACCCAACTCTTTGCCTACTCCCAGTAAAAGCCGGCCCGGATTGGCTTTGCAGCCAAACTAACTATCAATGTCAAGCAGCACTAGCTGCTGCTGACACATAAAACCCGGCTCTCACCTCACCGAGGCCAGGAACCTCGGTGACACGTATCTTCCGTCCATGACGGCACCTTGCGCCCTCTTACATACCTCCCCTTTGTTCCACCCCGACAGGGTGAACACACGCCAAACACTGTACTCGAGACAGTGCATCCGCATTTCCTTGCAAGCGGCCTGCCCTGTGTTCCACTGTGAACTTGAAGTTCTGCAGGGACAAGAACCATCTGGTGACCCGAGCATTCCTGTCTTTCGCCTGGCACATCCACTTTAGTGGGGAGTGGTCGGTCACCAGACGGAACTTTCTCCCTAGCAGATAATAGCGGAGAGACTCTAGTGCCCACTTGATGGCCAGGCACTCTCTCCACTATACTGTACCTGGTTTCGGCTGGGGTGAGTTTGCGACTCAGGAAAACCACGGGATGCTCCTCCCCATTGATTTCCTGGAGAGTACAGCCCGAGGCCCACTTCAGAGGCATCGGTCTGTACCACAAACTCTCTCTTGAAGTCGGGCGTCACCAAAACCGGGGACCCACACAGGGCCGACTTCAGAGCAGAGAAAGCCTTATCCGCCTGCTCATTCCACTGGATCGACACTGACCTGCGTCCCTTTAAAAGGCTTGTCAATGGAGCAGCAATTGTAGCGAAGTTGGGAATAAACCTCATGTAGTATCCCACCATGCCCAGGAATGATTTTACTTGCCGCGTAGTGACAGGTCGGGGCCAATTCTTAATTGCCTCAATTTTGTTTACCTGAGGTTTGACCACCCCCGCCCAATGACATACCCTAGGTATTTGGTCTCTTCTAACCCTATCACACACTTTTTGGGTTAGCAGTTAAGCCAGCTTTCCTAAGGGAGTCCACTACGGCCTGTACCTTCGGTAGGTGACTCTCCCAGTCGGTGCTATGGATAATGATATCATCCAGATACGCTGAGGCGTACCGTCGATGTGGACGAGCTACAATATCCATAAGCCTTTGAAACGTGGCGGGCGCCATGTAGACCAAAGGGTAATACCTTGTACTGATACAACCCCTCCGGTGTGATAAAAGCAGTTTTTCCTTGGCAGCCTCCGTTAAGGGTACCTGCCAGTACCCTTTAGTGAGGTCCAAGACAGAAAAATACCTGGCTTGGCCCAATTTTTCAATGAGCTCATCCACCCTCGGCATGGGATATGCGTCAAACTTGGACACCTCATTCAGCTTGCGGAAATCGTTACAGAACCTCAATGTCCCGTCCGGCTTGGGTATTAAGACTATCGGACTGGCCCAATCACTTTTGACTCCTCGATGACACCTAACTGGAGCATCAGCTGCACTTCCTTCACAATGGCTTGTCGCCGAGCCTCGGGTACCCGATACGGCTTTAACCGGACTTTGGCCTGAGGCTCAGTGATAATGTCATGCTGGATTAGGGATGTGCGCCCAGGGAGGTCCGAGAACACATCCGTGTTCCGACTAATGAACTCCTTAACTTCCTGGACCTGTTTGGAGGATAGGCTATCTGAAATTTTTACGGTGGCTGCTGCTTCCCGGACTTCGAGGTAAGGGGCTGGATCCTTCTCACCTAGAAGCCCTGGCCGGGACTGTCATCGCTGGACGAGTTCCTATCCTTCCATGGCTTCAGCAAATTCACATGATACACCTGCTCCGGCTTCCGCCGCCCTGGCTGGTGTACCTTGTAATTTACTTCCCCACTTTCTCGAGCACTTCATAGGGCCCCTGCCACCTAGCTAGAAATTTGCTGTCAAGGGTGGGTACCAGAACTAAAACTCGGTCTCCGGGATTAAAGTCTCGTACTCGAGCCTGACGATTATAGACTCTACTTTGGGCCTGTTGTGCTGCCTCCATATGCTCCCGGACCAGCGGTAACACCCTCTCCATAATGCTCCTGCATCTGAGTAACATATTCAATTACGCTTTTGTGGGGACGGGCTGTTGTTCCCACGCTTCCTTAGCGATGTCCAACAGGCCCCGTGGGCGTCTGCCATAAAGCAGTTCGAAGGGTGAGAACCCAGTAGAGGCCTGGGGCACTTCTCGCACTGCAAACATGAGATAGGGCAGAAGCAGATCCCAGTCCTTCCCATCTCGGGACACCACCCTTTTAGCATATTTTTAAAGTTTGGTTAAATCTTTCCACAAGGCCGTCCGTTTGCGGATGGTAAACGGACGTCCGCAATTGCTTTATATGCAACAGTTTACACAATTCCCTCATAATCTTAGACATAAAGGGGTCCCTTGGTCCGTCAGAACCTCCTTAGGTAGGCCCACCCGGTAAACATCTCCATTAACTCCTTTGCTATGAGCCTAGCCGATGTGTGTCGCAGAGGCACCGCCTCTGGATACCGAGTAGCATAGTCCAGAACCACCAGGATATGTTGGTGACCCCTAGCAGACTTCGTGCACGGGTCCGACCAGATCCATGGCAATACGCTCGAATGGGACCTCAATTATTGGGAGAGGGACCAGGGGACTTCTGTAATGTGGCTGGGGGCTATTTACCTGACAGGTCGGACAGGACTTACAGAACTCCTCTACTTCCTTAAACAAACCAGGCCAGTAAAATCGCTGTAGTACGCGGTCCTGCGTTTTCTGCCACCCCATGTGTCCCCAAGAACATGTTGGTGGGCAAGCTCCATAACAAGCTTGCGATATGCGGTGGGCACCACCAACTGTTCAACTGGCTCACCTCGGATTTGGTTCACCCGATACAACATATCCTGAAGAATAATAAATCGTGGAAACATTAATTCAGCCCCAGGTTTCTGGGGTTTACCGTCAATCATTACAACACTTTCCCAGGCCCTGGTTAGGGTTTGGTCCCGGTGTTGTGCGGTCCCAAAATTTTCCCGGAGACATTGAGGTCTGCCAACTCAGGTCCCGGGGCAAGTCCTCCGTGTCTCCCACCATTACACTCAGTGGGGTTGTCTCCCCCTCTACCGCTGGAGCAGTGGTCACCCCTACCGCTGGCCCTTCAGATTCGGGCTCCCAGGGTTCTGGCCTTCCAGTGGTATCAGGCCACTCTACTAGGGTTACCCTGTCTCGGGCCCATCAGACACCTTTATAGCCGGCCACAGCGCCGGGAAACCGAGAAGTCCCTCCCAAGTATCAGTTCATGTGGGAGTTTGGTAGCGACAGCCACCTCGTGGGTCCACTTACCAGCAGCTGTGGACAAAGTCACTAATGCAGTGGGGTAGTCTTTTAAGTCTCCGTGGATGCATAGGACCCCGACTTTACGGCCGGTATACTCCGCAGGCCGTATTAGGGCAGCTCTTACCAGGAGACTAAACTCCCGGAGTCCAGCAGGGCCACCGCCAGAGAATCTCCCACCTCTACCTGACACAGGTGGTTATTGTCCTGCCCTCACGGGTGCCAGTTGCACACAGCTTCCGTGCATACAGGGAGTGGCGATACCCGTAGTTCACATCCATCGGCTCACCCTGATGCGGACAGTCGGCCCCTGATGTGGCCTGGCTCCTGACACCTCCAGCATACCACGGGAGGCGGATCCGCAGGGGATACATTCCGTGCAGGTCTCTCTGTCGCCGGTCGTCGGAACTGGGGTGGAGGCCTCCGGGGTTTGACTGGCCCCTTCCCAGCAAGACTCCCTGCAGGTTTCTGGTGGCCTCGTAGCAGCTCTACCAGGTCGACCATCTCCAGGGCACTTACCGGAGACGCCTGGCCGACCCAGTGCTGGAGGATAAGGCAGGGCCCTCCAAAAGATGTCCGCCAACAGTCGATCCAGCATGGCAGTGGGACTTAGTAGATCAGGCTGCAGCCACTTTTGCAGCCTGTGCAGCAGATCGTGAGTACTGCGGCCTAGCAGGTTCAGTCGTTTTAAAGTCCCACTGGTGGAGTCTTTGAGCGCGGACCAGCACGTTCACCCCCAGTCTGGCTAGGATCTCTCCTTTCACAGTGTCATAATCGGCCGCTTGGTCGTCCGACAAGTCGAAAAACACCTGCTGGGGTCCGGAAGCCAGGAACGGAGCGACCACCTCAGCCCACTGGTCACAGGGCAGCTTCTCTCCTCACGGCCACTTTTTCGAAGACTGCCAGGTAGGTCTCGGCATCATCCTCGGGGTCATCTTGGGAATTGCTGCACGGACCGCTTCCGGGCATCATGGGCACGGTGAGAGGCTCCAGTCGCTGCAAAGCCATTACATGTTGCAACAGCAGCTGGTTTGTCTCCTGCTGCTGCTTGTTGACCTCCGCTGCTGTAAATTGGCCTCCACGAGAGCCTTTACAACTGCCTCCATCTTGTCAGAGTTCACGTGTTGCAACCTTGCCGGCTTGACATATGACATTCACTTTGGAAAAACTTCGGCGTTTACGCCAGCCTCACTGCGCATGCCCGCATCCGACACCAAATGTGGGGAGTCGCTCTGGTAGATAACAGTGCGGGTGCAGTACAGAGGCAAAACAGGAAGTCCAGAAAGTGCAATAAACAGTGTTTTATTCACACTTGCACACAATAAACGATAAACAGTCTCTTGGTGTTAATTCACACTCAGCAAACACAAAAAGCAAAACCAAAGAGTCCAAAACCAGGTTCAATCACCTGTGAGATATTTAGGTGCGCGTTCGCATCTGGCGGTCGGCCCAGCCGCAGGATAATCCACCTTCAGGCTTCCAGGACGACTGCACGACTCCTTGCTGGGCTCATCCTTCCAGCCCAGAGAGCAACACAACACTAGCAGCAGCTCCAGGATAATCACAGCCACACCTGCTGATGTGGCTGCCTTTAAAAAGCCCCGCAAAGTCCGGCCTGGACCGTGGGGAGTAGGCACCCACCCAACTCTTTGCCTACTCCCAGTAAAAGCCGGCCCGGATTGGCTTTGCAGCCAAACTAACTATCAATGTCAAGCAGCACTAGCTGCTGCTGACACATAAAACCCGGCTCTTACCTCACCGAGGCCAGGAACCTCGGTGACACGTATCTTCCGTCCATGACGGCACCTTGCGCCCTCTTACAATATTCATGTCAAGTATCCACCAGATAATAAAAATGAGACACACAGATATGCGATAAAGGAGACAGAACACAAGATTTACGAACAGGTTTCTATATTTATTGCTTGTGCAGCAGTGGGGCCTATTTACAAAAATAATCCTCAATGTAAGGGACAGTTATTATATACAGAGGAGGAAAAGACAAAAAATAAAAAAGACACATTGAAAGGAACAAAGGCAAAAAAGTGACATGGACAGGAGGGAATGTGAATACTGAAGGCAGCAGAGTGTCAATCTCATAACTGCATTAGAAATCAAGTCAGTCAGAGGAGTCCTCCAGGTGAAATAATGAAGGGCAAGAAATGCAGAGGAGGTCGACACGCTTCTGTATAAAACAACTGAGCATAATTTTATCTGTCAGACGTCTATCAACTGACGGATATTGAAAGCTTGGGAGGATGTGATAAAATCTCCCCCAGCCCTACAGTCAGCCACAGTTATCTCCCCTTAACATCAATAACGCTATTCATGAGGCAAGGGAAAATTAATAAAAAATCTTGGTGCTGGGGGAGGAAAGGCAGGTGAAGCTGCCTCACTTGGGCTTTGTCTCGGCGTCTGTCACTTGCCGTATGAAGATAGCATCTTCGGGGTGTTCAATGTCATCCATTTCGTACATGTAGGAGGCAGCAATTGCCAGAGTGCTGCCGTCGTTACTGAAGGCCAGGGACGCGATACTTGTAGGGTAGCGATGGAACTGGCACAGACGCTTTTTGTTGAAAGGATCCCAAATATTAACAAAGCCATCTGAACCACCTGCAGATTGTAAAGAAAGAATATGTTAGCACTTTTACATCAGGCCACAATAGTGTAGAAAATTCACCGGAGGTTTTGTGGTTAAATGGATAAAACAAAAAGGGAAGGGGTGGCCAGGTCACAGCCGACCTACGGAAGGAAAAAAACCGACCTGTGGCAAAGGTGTTGTGTAAGCTGTGGAAGGACACTGCATTCACAGGGTAGATCTGTTCAATGTTGTTCTCCTTCAGCCGGTGACACTTGAAGGCGTATTTCTTCTTCTGGACTTCCAAGCTGGGGTCTAAATACTCAACAGCAACTCTTCCTTCTATAGAACTTAACACATAGCCCTACAATAAGAAAAAATTGGAAAATCAGAATTATTTGCAACAACAAAGAAATATCCCTTTAAACATTTATGGGATATCGCTGAGATATCCCATTACTATATGACTGGTGGACGGGGGGCAGGGTCACGGTTAGACCTCCGGGACCCCCACACTGATCTCAAGAATAAGGCTGGGTTCAGACTTGCGCGTATTTGATACGCGCGTAAAACGCACGTTTCTGTCGCGCGTATTACAGCGCGTTTTTGCAAATAGGAAACGCGCGTCGTACGCACGTTCGTGTGATTGACTACTGTGGCGTCAATCATAATACGCGCGACAAAACGCCCCAAAGAAGCTCAAGAACTTTTTTGAGCGTAGGGCGTTTTTCAGCGTGTTCAAACGCGCTGTAAAACGCTCAAGTGAGAACCATGGCCATAGGGAAGCATTGGTTTTCATGTGTTGAGCGTTTTACAGCGCGTTTGAACGCGCTGTAAAAGGCGCAAGTCTGAACCTAGCCTAAAGGAGATGCAGCACTGGTGTAACAGAGCCTCCCCTCACTGCACCCCCCGGCCACACGCTGTGACGGGCGCTGCAGCGCATTCCCATTCCGGTCACTGGTGTCGGCACAGCCAGAGGGAAGGGGAAAAACAAAAGAACATTACACCAGTGCTGGATTCACTTCATTATCGGTGGAGATGCCACAGGTCAGAACACTACCAATCAAAGGTGATGGCATATTCTAGCAATATAACATGACTTTATAATGTAGAAAGACCATTTAGATAGCATTTGCAAATCGTTAATTTGGATGACTGTGACAAAAACCTCAAAACAAAGACAAATACGTTTTTGGGTCACATATGGGGTTGAGCGAACTTGTGTTTTAAGTTCTGCATCCAAAGTTCAGGTTATCGAAGAATCCCGTTATGGATTCCAAATTCAGTTATGGTCCGTGGTAGCGGAATCCATAATGGGATTCTTCGATAACCCAAACTTTGGACGCAGAACTTAAAACACAAGTTCGCTCAATCCTAGTCACATACGTGACTGTATGCGGCTGGTTCCAAGGTCAACAGGAAAAAGGTGAAAAGTAGTAGTCTTATTAACAGGGAAACGACCATAGTATCACAAAAAATCTGTTCAGACAGATCCACAGAGTGAAAATTAACCTCCCTGAGTCCCTAAAAATATGCATGGATTGTTCAGGTTTAGGGCTCACGCACATGACCGTATGTATTTCGCGGTCCGCGAAAAATACGGATGACATCCACGTGACATCCGTATTGCATCTGGTTTCTTTTGCAGATCCATTTTAACACTGCCTAAATAAACCTGTCCCCAAACGGACAAGATTAGGATATGTTGTAGCTTTTTTGCAGAAAAAACTGTTTACTTGCGGACCCACTGACATCAATGGTTCCGCATACGGGCCTTAAAAAAACGGAACGGACATGGAAAACAAATACGTTTGTGTGCATGAGCCCTTACGATAGGGCCCTGTTCACTCAGCGCCTGAAGCCAAAAAGCCATTGGCGGCAGCACTGAATCTATTGGCCATTTATTGCAGCAGTTTAAAGCCATGTCCTTTCTTGGTGCCCTGCCAGCCCCATTCAACGTGAAACAGTGATACACGGTGGATTTTGCCTGTGCAAAAATAGCAAGATAGAACAGAGGGAGAGAAGCTGAGATATTTGATAAAGAGGGTTTTTCGAATAAGTTCTGACAGGACTCTTGGGAAAGGCAGAGTCCTGATTACTCCACCCACAGAGGATGATTGACAGCTCTCATGTATCTGTGTGTACACAGAAGGCTGTCAATCATGCTGTGAGGGCAAGGTTATCAAGACTGTCTGCACTAGTGAGTCCTGTCAGGAATTACTCTGCTTTTTACAGAGAAACCCTGCTCCAATTATACAAACCTATAAATTACAGAGCAAAGAAATCAGAAGCCAGGTTCACTAGTGCAGCTGACGACTTCTTCATTACCTGCTTATTAGGGAAGGCTCGAATACATCGGGTCTGGTACTTCAGACTAGATTCGCGCCTCTGCTGCACATAGCCCATGTTGCGGAGATCCCATACCAACACTCTTCGACCCGCGGTACCCACAATCAGCCTGTCTCCAGACACAGACAGTGTATACACCTGTGTGAGAAAAGAGGTTTCATTTTGGGTGAAATCAGCGGAGCTGAAAAGTAAATGGGACGGACAATCCACTCAAAAAACTTATAAACACGTTCCAAAAACAAGAAAAATGAACCAGAACACAATGGCAGAGAGGTCACCGCCTGCAAATTAAGGTTCCTGCGTCTCCAAAAAACAAGAAGTCCCACAGCATCACATGGCTTCATAAAAAGCAGCAAACCAGTCATCAATTCACACTACTGTGCTGAAGCCTGGGAGCTGCGTGTACAAAAGGAAGTCAATTACTGAACTTGTCAAAGTTTCAGCCTCTGTCCACAGCGCATGGCAGTCGGGTTATATTATAAAGATGGGCTACTATACAGCGACTACGATATTCCTGCCTGAAGGGATACAGATGAGGATTCACGATTATGGCGAAAATATTAGAACAATCAGTGACAGAGGCGAAGACGAGGCGAAAATAGACTCCTGTACAATGGATTTATGGTTTGCACTGGGGACTACAGGTAAAGCACACCAAACCCCAATACCAGTAACAGTCTAAGGGCTCATTCAGACGACCGCCCCGTGATCCAAAAACGGCGGATCCGCAAAATACCGATGCCGCCTGTGTGCGTGGGAACGGAACAGACGCCTCATTGTAGAAATGCCCATATCTTTTCTGCAGGGCCCGCGGAACGGAACAACGGATTGCGGAACGACTGCAGACTCACACACAGTCGTATGAATGAGCCATATATAATATTGTACGTATCAAACAGACACTGCAACTCGCCCAGTTTCACCGGAAATCGCCCCATGTTTTGCTTCTGTCACCCTCTGACCTATATTTTTCAATACGTTTCCCCAGGTAGGGTAGGCGCAGCAGCTACATACATTAGCCATCATCTATTTGCCCTCCTTGCTCCCAGGTCTAGTTCGGACCTCGGTCTCGATACCATCAAGCAGTGCCAAGAGCTAATCAAGAGCCAGGAGCAAAGTGGGTATGGTTATTAGCTGGTGTCTAAAGGTCTTTTTATCCGATGTGGGTCAGATATTAATAGAGAGGGTCTGAAATTATTTATAGGGAATTCAAGTATATTTAAATCCATTCTTTTATATAAAAGCAGACCCCTAGAAAACACCACTCTTTTTGCCCTCGATGGCCGACATCTCTGCATTACAAAGATCCGTTTTAAGGAAGACCTGACGCTCCCAAATTACAATCTGCAGGGGGCATGTTTTAGAGCCGGAGGAGCTGAGCAGATTGATATATAGTTTAGTGGGAAAAGATTCAGTAAAACTTGTAAGTTCTGCATATACACCTCTGCATTTTCTGACTTCGGCTGTACACGGGGAGGTGTTATCAGTGATTCATCGCATTCCCTCTGCAAGTGTGTATACAGATATAGCCGGCT
Organism: Bufotes viridis; assembly: GCA_033119425.1. Lineage (NCBI taxonomy): Eukaryota > Metazoa > Chordata > Amphibia > Anura > Bufonidae > Bufotes > Bufotes viridis. The sequence continues at coordinate 36,887,779 of CM065594.1, forward strand.
GTTCATAGGGGTCGTCTTCAAATCAGAAAAAGCTGAGATATAAATGTATAAAATAAGTTTTGCCGAATCTTTTTTTCCCCGTAAGACTACCTACCAATCTGCTCCGCTTCTTCTGCTCTATAAGATGCTGCTCGTAGACTGCAATGCATTTTGTGGCGACAGGTCCTCTAAGATAAATCCTTGTGCCATCGACTGCCCAGGCACTATATATGAAGCTGTAAGCCCGCTTCCAGACAAAAATGTATCTGCTGGATTCGTAAGAAATCGGAAAGAATAAACTCTGCATGCTTCCGTATAAAACGGTAGGCCCCATTTATGTTTATAGGTGCCCCTAGGATCCATTCACATACAAGGTGGGGTGTGACAGGAGCTTTTGACATTGATGCACACACAAATACAGCTAGAAGACAAGTGAAGGGGTTACAGCAGGCTATGCCGGTTTGTGAACGGCAGGAAAATTATAAATGAATGCGGCGGCACTAGCCACTTTACACTAATGCCACAGGTATGACTGCTGCCACCATTACCAAGACGTACAGCGACCATAGCACGTGCGCAGGGGGGCGAGGAAGAATAGTTCTAATGAAACGATCTCGCCGAGAATGCTAAATCTTCTTTACAAACTGGTGTCACACCTGGATTGGAAGTAGTCTTTCTAGCCACCAGTTTCATCAATCATCCCAAACCGTTATGTCAAGCAGCAGTATGGGTGGACACATAGATCAGGAGTATGAAAAAGGGAGAGAAAAAAAAAGCAGGGATGATGAAACCTGCCATGCCGTCCGTCTGAGCCAATAGGTAGGCGGTTTCCCAGTGGCCGTCTATTATGTGCTGTCCTGTCAGCTATTCATCACCAGCTTTTACTGGCCACATACACCCATAAATCAAACCAAGAAACAATGCAATTATTCTGCTCGGCACAAAGGTCTCGCCAGAAGTAGATTCAGTCGTGATGGGGTAAAAGTGACGGCCATTTAGATGGAGTGCGGGCCCTGTAATGATGGCTCCAACCTGGTCAGTATATTTAAGGGGAAGCACAGGCACAGAAGTGCTGTGTTGATTTAGTGGAAGGAAAAGCTTTCCTGCTTCATCTTGACACAGTAACTTAGTGGAAAATATGAAGGAGAAAAGGATGTAATAACTTAAATGCTAGCGCTATAATCTTATGTGAGGTCTGCGGAAGAAACAATTGGTTTTAGCCCGGCACTGAACTTACACTTCACAAACACTGAAATATGAGGGAAGAAAGGCAGCAATGCGGCAGAACGTAACACATTTACTAAAAAGGATAAAGTGCAGCATAATTTAAAAAATAAATGCAGTCGTGAGGTGTACAATATGTAGTAAGAAGCAGCAAACCTTATCCGGCTGAGAAAACGTTCCAGCATTACAGGGCGTCCGTGGATCCCATAATTTCACTGTCTGGTCCCAACTACCCGTCACCATAACGTTCACCTCAGGGCAGAATTCTACACATCGAATGGGGGCATCATGAGTACCAACCACGGTTTCTGCAAAACAAAATATCACAAAAATGTGAAAAAATAAATATTTATAGATACTCAAGGCTATGTAATCTTACTGTACAAATATACATAGATAGGGACCTTCAGCACTAGCAGATGCTTGGAAACAAACGTTCGTGGATAACCGGCCCACGTAGAGCCATCCACACACGGGTACAGGTTCAGACAGAGAAAATCCACAACAAAATCCGTATTGTGCTACTTGCAGACTTGATGTGATTTAGCCAGAGATCTCACCCTTCCATTGAAAAGGGTGAGACCCCGCACAAAAACACAAAAAAATGACATGATGCTGATTTCTAAATCCGCACTGCAGGTCTCCATTTCCACACGCAAGAAAACGGCAATTTGCAGCCTGCAGTACGCTGTAACATTACAGATGAGGTGGACGACTGTGCCTGCGCAGGAATACGTGCAAGCACGCTCCTGTGAAAACGGCCACCAGAGCAGCCCGCCGATAGGATTTTTGTGCTCCAGAGCAGCCACCGACGATAGCATTACAGCCGCGGCCGTAACCCCTAGAAACGAGTATGTGATTTGGGGCCGATTGTGGAGGAAAACATGGTGACAGGCAAAACTGAACTACATTGCAGAAACAATACTAGGAACTGATGAAAAGTTGATTGAGGCGAGACAAGCCCTTTAATGACCATTTGTAAAGGGAAGCTATCGTCAGTAATGTATACTTTTTGCTCAGAAATACTCCAATAGCCACTGGATAAATATATCACCCTGGAATATCTCACAAAATATTTGAGATATATAATATATATATATATATATATATATATATATATATATATGAAAAACCATGATGTGAACCCAACCTAACTCCATAAGAGATCTCTATATGGCTGGAGGTACCCAGAGACACGTGTCCCATGTAATGATTGTCAATAGGCTTGCGATGCGACATACTGAGATTGCGACCGTCACAAAGAATCCAATAGACCTCTATGCAATTCACGTGCAACATATGTCTTGGTTTTTATGATAGCTCTAAAATAGTTGTGCGGCAGCAAATTGCAAATGTTTTTGGTCATGTAACTTTTCTGAGACTTGCTGTCATCCGACCCCAAAAACACCACCACGTTCATAAAATGGGCAGCCAAGACCTCCTCTTTGTGCAGGCAGGAAACGTTCAGGGACAAACGAAGACATTTAGAACTGATGAGGGGATAATAGGCCGGCGTCCACACAGATTCACGCCCATCGGCAGCCGATGCACACTTACCTCCGTCTGTGTTTAGGTCATGCATTTTTAACTGATGGTCCAGTCCTCCGCTCCAGGCATGAGTCGGATCCTACAATACAAGAGTAAACACTTTACGTGCAATTCAACTGGTCACGTGCACACAATAATGGTGAACCTAAAAATAGGTAAAAATAAGACCTACGTAGAAAGCGCAGTCAAGGACGGGACCAGCATGCTGGTACTTCAGTCTCAATGCGTTTGCAGGAACGTCATAAAGGCGGACAGAAGAGTCCCAGGAGGAAACCAGTAAGAACTGGGACGTGTTTGGACTGAACTTGACGGCAGATATTCCATCCTCAGGGGCTTGATGGAGCTTAAATTCATTGGAGCCAGTCATCTAAAATGTTCAAGCGGAAAGTATTCAGAAACATGACAAACTCCAGACTGCTGCACGGGACACTGAACCCATCTACACAAGCTATAACTACTGCACCGGTCACCAGGACGCAAAGAACTAGTCTATATTAAAAAGTGATGGCCTACCGCTGGGAAAGGCCACAATTTTATGATCGGTGGTGGTCCGACCACTGGGACACCCACCAATCGTGAGAGTGATGCAGGGCACCTGGTTGACACAGGACATTTTATTTACTTATTTTTGCTTTATCTTGTGCATTTTCCCTAATAACGTCTACACCTTCCAATAAGTAATGGATATTTTGTAGCACTTTCCACACACAACATGTAAAGTAACTGGTTAGTGTTAAAAGCCTGTTAAAGGGGCCGTCTCCCCTCAGCAAGTGGCATATATCATGAGGGCATTACTACTAATTTATTGTGATTGTCCATATTGCTTCCTTTGTTGGCTGGATTCATTTTTCCATCACATTATACACTGCTCGTTTCCATGGTTACAGACCATCCTGCAATCCGTCAGCGGCGGCCGTGCTTGCACACTATAGGAAAAAGCACCAGCCTATGTGAGCTCTCATGGTCCCGGCCGTCAGAGAGATCAGCACTTTTTTCTATAGTGTGTCATTACGACCACCATTGATAGATTGCAGGGTGGTCGTAACCATGGAAACGAGCCGTGTATAACGCGATGGAAAAATGAATCCAGCCACCAAAGGAAGCAATATGGATAATACATTAGTAAGTGCCTTGTACGAACTTTCTCTACATGATAAATGCCACTTGCTGAAGCGAGACGACCCCTTTGATGTATCTGCCTCCTGTGAAGGCACTGCGGTCCAGCACACCGTGCCAAAGGCAGGACTAGAAGAAAAAAAAAGTAAAAAGCTGTATTTTTTCCTATCTAGGACAGTTCCTCTCTCAAAATGATGATACCCACTGCATTGTTAAATAAGAAACCCTGATGTATCCTGCCTTGCACACAACTGTATGCCCTCTGAGACATATGGTCTGTGAGCGGGCCATTTGTCCCGGAGCGGCATACATCGAGCACACGGGCGCGCACAGCATTATAGGTTACAATGATGCCGTGCACATCGGGCCGCCCGCGAGACTATTCTCCCGCACTTATAAGATCATATCAGCGCAGGAGAATAGTCCCGATGCGCACGGCATTATAGTAACACAACGCATTCCGCTCCGGGACACATGGCCCGCTCACAGACCCTATGTCTCGGATGGCATACGGTCGTGTGCAAGGGACCTAAAAGGGGAAAAGTAAAATAAAAAAATTGGAAAAAAATATATAAAAATTCGGTGCCACCAAAGAAAAGAAAATCTTTATTTTTACCAAAACTAAAAGTTTTCTACACAGATAATGAGCGAGCGCGGCCGATACTGAAGTGCAGTTTGATCAGCAGATTGCTTCTCTGAGAGATGCAAGTAATCATCGTGAATCCTCCTAATGAGGCCTGTTCTGGTGGCAACTATATTAATAAATGAGCAAGGAATGTCTTCCCTGTAACAAGATCTGTCACTAATTACTAAGTATTTTAACCTCCTAAATTACCAGAAACTAAGATTGGCTTAAACAAGACATATGTCTTTAATAAGCAGAGGCCGCTATGAAGCCACTAATAAAATAAAAGAAGCCCACTAACGCAACTCATTTCCTCTCGGATCAATAAAGTAATTATATACTACAGACGTTTAAATAAAAATATGCCACTGGCTTCAAGCAAATTTAATTTCACAGATTCTCTTCTAGCAAACAGCCTGCACAAACAGGACCCCGTCAATTAGCCTGCCTCTGGTCCAGAGATCTGCTGGTAATTGCCCTGTACAGCAGCCCAGACTTATTATATCAAAGGGCCGGCCAGTCACCCTACATACCCGGTGCACCCAGGAGAAGGCACATGGAATGCCACCATCTACTCCCATCATCCACCAACGCCGAGACCAAACAGTGCAATGTAATAAAATATTAATGGACTGTCATCAAGATTTACATACAAGCAGAGGGGCCCCGCCGGAACATGGGACCACAGAGGGGCTTCCTCCAGCAAATGACGGCCCCGGACATAGGGCTGTTCTCTGCACTGAGAAACCGAAACGAGTAGACCATGAAGGCACTGTACAGGTTCTCTCTTCTATGAAGGGCGTGTGTTTTCCTGGACTTTAATATTGATGACCTACCCTGAGGATGGCGGGGGTCCGACCCCTAACACCCCCACCAATCAGCTGGTTGAAGAGAAGGCCGAGCTCTGGTCATTGTTTAGCACAGGCATCCACAAACTGCGGCCCTCCAGCTGTTGTAAAACTACAACTCCCACAATGCGCTGCTGTAGGCTGATACCTGTAGGCTGTCCGGGCATGCTGGGAGTTGTAGTTTTGCAACAGCTGGAGGGCCGCAGTTTGAGGATGCCTGGTTTAGCAGGTGTAATTACAGGCCGCCCCATTCACTTCTACGGGACGGCTCGTTCCTATACACTTGAATACTACGGAGCCGTCCCACAGAAGTGAATGGGGCAGCCTGTAATTACACTGCTCACTGCTGCAGCGTCGACTGCGGGCAGGTAAACAGTAAAGCGATGACAGCGCTCGCACGCAGCACGGCCTTCTCAACCAACTGATCGGCGGGTGTGCCGGATATCAGACCCCTCGATCTGATACTGATGACATGAGGGTAGCTCATCAATATTAAAATCCAGGAAAACCCCTTTAAGCTTTTAGTGGTCCTCAGGAAACCACAGCATAGAGGCCACAGTGCCCAGCATCAAAACCCCAATATTCTGTAAGGTTCTGTTCTCTCAGAGGTATACATAGTAGGTATTCCCTGAGTACTCCACTTTTTTTTTTTTTACAATGGAACTGCATGGTGAGCGGACGCCGCTGTACGGTATCAGTCTGAGACACCCGTTTAACATATACATTTTTTGTATTTGTTAAACTGATGGGAAAAATGTGAACCCAGCCCAAGTGGCCTCAAAGTGGACCTGTCCCCACGATGCAAGGCTAGCTGCAGGCAGCATGTAACTGAGCAGGAGGCGCCGAGCAGATTGGTTTCTAGTTTGGAAGGAAAATATTGAGTAAAACCTGTAATTTATACAATTCTCTGCTTTTCCCGATTTCATTGTCCACAGCGATAGATAGCATTCCCTGTATAATGGTGGTTTGCACGGAGCAGCTGATTATAGGAAAGGAAGCTTTTCTTCCCGCTCGTTCAGCGGGGGTGAGGAGCTGCACAGTGATCTCCTCCACAGTACGCGGGGTGGCCATTGTTCAGCCTCGTACAGCCGCATTATTCCTGGCCAGCAGAGTGCTGTGTAGATAGAAGCGATAATTTACTTACCTGCACAAATTAAATTTTGATTCGATTTCAATACCGTGAAAAAGTATTGAAATACTCGATACCACGAGAAACAAATAAAACACCAAAAGAGCCGCGTGCGTCCGGCCCATAATCGAACAGCCAGATCCTATTTTTTGGGGGGACAAGGTGACTAAAAAAATGGAAAATTGCGAGGGTTTTATTTATTTTTTTCTGTTATGGCGTTCACCGTATAGGAGATATTTTTATTTTAATAGTGCGCACTTTTTTGGGCCTGGCGATATGTAATATGTTTATTTACTGTTTATATATTTTATATGTAAAATTGGGAAAGAGGGTGATTTATACTTAATTTTTTGGTGTTTTTTTTTACTTTTTATTTAATAACCATTTCCCCTCTTAGGCGTAGAACCTGGGATCTTTTGACCCCTTGTCCTATTCACCCCAATAGAGCTCTAGTAGGGTGCATAGGACTTTACTGTCCCTGCTGCCCTGTGCATAGTACACACAGCAGTAGGGAGCTGACCATGGCAGCCAGGACTTCAGCAGCGTCATGGCTGCCATGGTAACCGACCGGAGCCCCAGCATTACACTGCTGGGACTCCGATTGGAAGCTGCCACTGCGCCACCAATGAGAGGAGGTGAGGGGACCCTGTGGCCACTGCCACCAATGATAAAACTGGGAGAGTGGGGGGGGCGCACAGCGCTAACAATGTTTTTAGTACGGTGGGAAGGGGAGGGGGTGCTCTGCGCCACCAATGAAGATGAGTAACCACTAATACAAATACAGGAGGCGGGTGCCGGGCATGCGATTCTGCCGTCGCATATATTTGTATTCATGGGCGACTTATTATTGGCAGCAGCAGAACCGGGGGGAGGGACTCTTCTCCCCTGTGCAGCTGAGGAGAACATGGCGCACACTGAGAGCAGCGTGCGCCATGTTCTCCGATACTGGGCTGCACAGTAGCTCCATCGCCGGAACTGCCTGACGGATGTGGCAATCTGTATGCAAACGGATACCATTTGTAGATGGATCCGGATTCGTCTCACAAATGCATTGCAATACCGGATCCGTCTCTACGGTTGTCATCCGGAAAAACCGGATCCAGTATCTATCTTTTTCACGTTTTTAAAAGTATGCGCATGCACAGACCGGATCCGTCAATGCGGTAATTTTAATGCTGGATTCGGCACTAATACATCTCAATGGAAATTGATGTCGGATCAAGTGTTTTGGAATTTTGGCCAGAGTAAACACCGCAGCGTGCTGAACTGATGCATCCTGAACGGATTTCTCTCCATTCAGAATGCATTAGGATAAAACTGATCTGTTTTTTCCGGGATCGAGCCTCTAGGACGGATCTCAATACCGGAACAGAATAACGCTGGTGTGAAAATACCCTAAGATTAGTTTTAGGGTACTTTCACACTTGCGTTGAAGGATTGCGTCGGGCAGTTCCCCGTTAAGTTAAAAAACAGGATTTCATTTGCAAACGGATAAGTTTGACAATCGTATTGAAATAACGGATCCGTCTTTCCGTTGTCATCCGTAAAAACGGATCCGTTACTTATTATTTTACCATTTTTAAAGGTCTGCGCATGCGCAAAGTGGAGGAACAGATCCGTTAATGCGTCAATTTTCAATGTCGGATCCGCCCTTAATACATTTCAATGGAAATTAATGGCGGATCCGTCATTCCGTCAAGTGTTTTTCCGCTTTTTTGGACGGACATAAAAATACAACATGCTGCGCTTTTATCTGCGTCCAAAAAACGTGAAAGGACTGAACTAAAGACAAACTTAACGGATTTCTCTCCATTCAGAATGCATTAGAATAAAGCTGATCAGTTTTTTCCGTAATTGAGCCCCGAGGACGGAACTCAATGACGGAAAACGTTGACGCCAGTGTGAAAGTAGCCTTACACTTGCCGCAGGGACCTCCGGAAGGCTGGATTTCTCCAGATCCGGCACTGCCAGATCCTACCGCCTTCCCACAGAACCCCACTGACTATAACGGGGTCTGCCAGAGATCTGGCTGCTACCCGGAAAATAGGACGTCAGATCCTCACTGATCAGATACTGATGACCCGTCCATCTGTGCATGGAGCCGTACAGCTCAGCTGCTCCTACAGGGCCTGGTGCTTGTGCTGGGTCAGGCCATGCTCTTCCATCCCACAGACCACCTGGTGTGCGCCATGTTGGCTTATGGACATTATTACACGGACAGGGCTGACAAGCGGTAGACCGCACAGCACTGTCTGGCGGGGCAGCGATTAGACTGAGCGGACACAGACTGCCCCAGAACCCGGTCTCTTTATCACCCGCGACCCCCTCCGCATTATCCCTCCTGACCACTCACCGTGTCCGTCTACTCTTCCCTGTCTCCGCTTCAAACGGCCACCATTTACTGAGTTCCGCGCCCCTTAACAACGAGCCTCCTGATAGGCCGGTTTGAAAAGGTGTCGTTGTCGCTCATTGGCTAACTGGAGAATTCCGACAGGAAGTGTTTTTTTTACGTACCGGAAGTTCCGTGACGTCATGGGCTGGATGTCAGATCTTCCGGAAGCACATGACTTTCGGCCATATTGTGGATGGCAGCGTGTGCCTGGTGGTGTGGCGCGATGTAAAGTTGTTGAAGGAGAAGAATGTTGTAGCATGAAATGAATGGTTCTCAGCTAGACAGGCTTATAGGCAGACGTAGTGTGTGATATGTACTGTACTACACTAAACATAACTTACCGTGTCAATATACACAGGCGCCTGTAATAATATGCATGATTTTTTTATTTTATTTTATTGATATAAATGGAAAAATAATTGGCTGAGCTATGGTAGGTTACAATAATAATAAATAAAAAAAACATGCAGCCGCCATTAACCACTTGAAGACCACAGGTTTACACCCCCCTAGTGACCAGGCCCTTTTTTACAAATCCGCACTACACTACTTTCACCGTTTATTGCTCGGTCATACAACTTACCACCCAAATGAATTTTACCTCCTTCTCTTCTCACTAATAGAGCTTTCATTTGGTGGTATTTCATTGCTGCTGACATTTTTACTTTTTTTGCTATTAATAAAAATGTAACGACATTTTTGCAAAAAAATGACATTTTTCACTTTCTGTTGTAAATTTTTTTAAAAAAAACTACATTTCTATATAAATTTTTCACAAAATTTGTTGTTCTACATGTCTTTGATAAAAAAATCCAATAAGTGTATATTTATTGGTTTGGGTAAAAGTTATAGCGTTTACAAACTATGGTGCAAAAAAGTAAATTTCTGCATTTTGAAGCAGCTCTGACTTTCTGAGCGCCTGTCATGTTTCTTCAGGTGCTAGAATGTCAGGATAGTATGAATACCCCCAAATCACACCATTTTAGATAGAAGACACCCCAAAGTATTCACGGAGGGGCATGGTGAGTTCATGTATCATTTCATTTTTTTCACAAGTTAGCGGAAAATGACACTTTCTGAGGAAAAAATAAATAATAAAGTTTCCATTTCTGCTAACTTCTGGCAAAAAAAAAAATCTCAGACGGACTCACTATGCCCCTCAGTGAATACCTTGGGGTGTCTACTTTCCGAAATGGGGTCATTTGTGGGGTGTGTTTACTGCTCTGGCATTTTGGGCGGGGCTAAATTGTGAGCAGCCATGTAAAACCTAAAGGTACTCGTTGGAATTTGGGCCCTTTGCGCATCTTAGCTGCAAAAAGTGTCACTCATGTGGTATCGCCGTACTCAGGAGAAGTAGGGCAATGTGTTTTGGGGTGTATTTTTACATATACCTATGCTGGGTGAGAGAAATATCTCTGTAAATTGTCAACTTTGTGTAAAAAAATTTAAAAAGTTGTCGTTTACAGAGATATTTCTCACACAAAGTATGGGTATATGTAAAAATACACCCTAAACACATTGCCCTACTTCTCCTGAGTACGGCGATACCACATGAGTGACACTTTTTTGCAGCCTGGGTGCGCAAAGAGGCCCTAAAACCAATGAGTACCTTTAGGATTTCACAGGCCATTTTTACGCATTTGGATTCCAGACTTCTTCTCACGCTTTAGGGGCCCCTAAAATGCCAGGGCAGTATAAATACCCACATGTGACCCCATTTTAGAAAGAAGACACCTCAAGGTATTCCGTGAGGGGTATGGTGAGTTCATGTAAAATTTCATTTTTGTCACAAGTTAGTGGAATATGAGACTTTGTAAAAAAAAAAAAAAATATCAATTTCCGCTAACTTGTGCCAAAAAAAAAAATTCTGTGAACTCGCCATGACCCTCACGGAATACCTTGGGGTGTCTTCTTTCCAAAATGGGGTCACTTGTGGGGTATTTCTACTGCCCTGGCATTTTAGGGGCCCTATAGCGTGAGAGAATGCGAAAATGCCCTGTGAAATCCTAAAGGTACTCATTGGAATTAGGGCCCCTTTGCGCATCTTGGCTGCAAAAAGTGTCACTCATGTGGTATCGCCGTACTCAGAGAGTAGGGCAATGTGTTTTGGGGTGTATTTTTACATATACCCATGCTGGGTGAGAGAAATATCTCTGTAAATGACAACTTTTAAAACAAATTTATACAAAGTTGTCAGTTTACAGAGATATTTCTCTCACCCAGCATGGGTATATGTAAAAATACACCCTAAAACACATTGCCCTACTTCTCCTGAGTACGGCGATACCACATGAGTGACACTTTTTGCTGCCTGGGTGCGCAAAGGGGCCCTAATTCTAATGAGTACCTTTTAGGAGGGCATTTTTACGCATTTTCTTCTCACGCTTTAGGGCCCCTAAAATGCCAGGGCAGTAGAAATACCCCACATGTGACCCCATTTTGGAAAGAAGACACCCCAAGGTATTCCGTGAGGGGCATGGCGAGTTCACAGAAGATTTTTTTGGCACAAGTGGAAATTGATTTTTATTGTTTTTCTCGCAAAGTCTCCCTTTCCGCTAACTTTTGACAAAAGTTAAATTTTTCATGGACTCACCATACCCCTCAGCGAATACCTTGGGGTGTCTTCTTTCCAAAATGGGGTCACTTGTGGGGTGTTTGTACTGTTCTGGCATTTTGGGCGAGGCTAAATTGTGAGCAGCCATGTAAAGCTAAAGGTACTCGTTGAATTTGGGCCCTTTGCGCATTCAGGCTGCAAAAAGTGTCACTCATGTGGTATCTCCGTACTCAGGAGAAGTAGGGCAATGTGTTTTGGGGTGTATTTTTACATATACCCATGTTGGGTGAGAGTAATATCTCTGTAAATTGACAACTTTGAATTAAAAAATTAAAAAGTTGTCGTTTACAGCGATATTTCTCACACAAAGTATGGGTATATGTAAAAATACACCCCAAAACACATTGCCCTACTTCTCCTGAGTACGGCGATACCACATGTGTGACACTTTTTGCAGCCAAGATGCGCAAAGGGGCCCTAAAACCAATGAGTACCTTTAGGATTTCACAGGCCATTTTTACGCATTTGGATTCTCACGCTTTAGGACCCTAAAATGCCAGGTCAGTATAAATACCCCACATGTGACCCCATTTTGGAAAGAAGACACCCCAAGGTATTCCGTGAGGGGCATGGCGAGTTCACAGAAAAAAAATTTTGCCACAAGTTAGCGGAAATTGATATATATATATTTTTTTACAAAGTCTCATATTCCACTAACTTGTGACAAAAATAAAATTTTGCATGAACTCACCATACCCCTCACGGAATACCTTGGGGTGTCTTCTTTCTAAAATGGGGTCACATGTGAGGTATTTATACTGTCCTGGCATTTGAGGGTCTCCGTAATCATTACACGTATGGCCAGCATTAGGAGTTTCTGCGATTCTCCTTATATTGAGCATACGGGTAATGAGATTTTTTTCCGTTCAGCCTCTGGGCTGAAAAAAAAAATGAGCGGCGCAGATTTTTTCATTCGCATCAATCAATGTGGATGAAAAATCTCTGCCAAAATCAGTGACTGCGGTGCGGTGGGCTGGGCGCTAGCTACCTAACAAGTAGCTAACTAACTGGCGGTGATAAGGGACCCTTATGCCCCATTCACACGTCCGAAATTCTGTTTGCGGAGCGGAATTGCGGACCCATTCATTTCTATGGGGACAGACTTTGTCCCGCTCGGATCCGGAATTACGGATCCGCGCTCGAGTCTGCACTTCCGTTCACAAAAATATATAGAACATGTCCTATTCTTGTCCGCAATTGCGGACAAGAAAAAGCATTTTCTATATAGTTCTGTGCGGATCTGCAAAATGCGGAAAGCACATTGCCGGTGTCCGTATTTTGCGGATCCGTAGATCCATGGATCCGCAGATCCATAGATCCGCAAAACACATACGGACGTCTGAATGAGCCTGTAGGGGGGTGATTAGTGACAGGGGGGGGGTGACAGGGGGTGATCAGGGGGGGTGACATTGGTGATCAGGGGGGTGACATGGGTGATCAGGGGTTAATCAGTGATGGGGGTGGGGGGTGTGTGTAGTGATTGGTGCACTTTACCTTTGTTTCCTCTGGTGGTCCCAAACAAAGGGACCACCAGAAGAGCAGACAGCAGGCATATCAGACGCTGTTTACAAAACAGCGTCTGATATGCGATTTAAATGCAGTTTTTTCCGCATCTACAGCCTGCCAGCGCATGATCAGCGCTGGCAGGCTGTAGTTTCAGTTGTCCCGACTCCGATCACATGAACGCGCGCGCACGCCGCGCGCGCGTTCATGTGAAATCTCGGGTCTCACGAGATGACGCCAATAGGCGGCAGTGAGACCTGAGAGAGCCGCCGCGCTGACGCCCATCGGCGTTAGTGTGGCGGCAAGTGGTTAAAAGGGTTTACTGATTTTTTTTATGCTGGTGAGCTATCCTCCTGGATAGGTCATAAGCAGGGCCGGTGCAAGGATTTTTGCTGCCCTAGGCAAAGATCCATTTTGCCGCCCCCCGCCATGTCACTCACTCACTGACAGACACACACACACTGACAGATACGCAGACACGCACACACTGACAGATACGCACACACTGACAGATACGTACACACTGACAGACACGCACACACTGACAGATACACACTCACTGAACGACACACACTGACAAACACTGACAGACAGACACGCACACACTGACAGACACGCACACACTGACAGACACGCACACACTGACAGATACGCACATACTGACAGACACGCACACACTGACAGACACGCACACACTGACAGATACGTACACACTGACAGATACACACACACTCACTGAATGACACACACTGACAGACACACACACTGACAGACACGCACACACTCACTGAACGACACACACTGACAGACATACAATCACTCAGATACTCACTGACAGACAGGCATACTATACACACTCACTGACATACACACACTCACTTAATGACAGACACACATACACTCACTGACAGACAGACATACACTCACTCACTGACAGACACACACAGGCAGACACCAGTGTGGTGCAACTCCTCAGTCCTCCAGCGCTCCGCTTAGTATGCCGGGGCCGGAATGACGTCATATTCTGGCTCCCGGCATCACAGAGGGCGCGCGAGGGAGGAGTGGGGAGCTGCTAGAACAGCCTCCCTTGCCACTCGCCTCCTCTGCTCCGGTAATTTACTGGCAGAGCAGGCACCTGCCTTCAGGGTAAGCAGGTCCCTGCTCTGCCATATTTAAGAAGAACCTCCACCTCCTCGCCCCCCTGTAATGGCGCTGGGAGTGGCTCAAGAGCCGCTCGCCCAGCGCTGCAGCCCCAGACAGGGGGAGCCCACTAGGGTCATAAGTATCTGAATGGTGGGGGTCCGACCAGGGACGTAGCTATCGGCTTATGGGCCTTGGTGCAAGAGTTCAGCTTGGGCCCCCCTTCCCTCAGTGCTTTGTGTGTCTTCTTATGTGGCACCAGGGTTTTGTGCCCCCTCAGGCTCCTGGGCCCGGTAGTGACTGCTACCTCTGCACCCCCTATAGCTACGCCCATGGGTCCAACACCCAGGAGCCCCACCGATCCGATGTTTGAGGAGGTGCCGCCATGATGTCGCATTCATCAGTGATGTAGCCAGGGCACAGCTCAGTCGCATTTAAAGTAAAGGGGCTGCAATACCAAGCACAGCCACAATCCCATAGATGGCGCTGTGTTTAGTAAGCTCTGAGGAAGCCATGGCCTTCTCCAACAGCTGGTGGGTGGGGGTCCTGGGTGTCAGACCCCTACCGATTAGATACTGATGACCTATCAAGAGGATGAATCATCAGTATAAATAAATAAATCGGCAAACCCCTTTAAGGCTACTTTGACACTTGTGTTGTTTTCCGGTATTGAGATCCGGCAGAGGATCTTAATACCGGAAAAAAATGTTTCCATTTAGTCCTCATACATTCCGTTCAGGATGTCTTCCGTTCCGTCAGCATTCAGTTTTGTGACTGGACACAAAACCGCTGCGAGCTGCGGTTTTGTGTCCAGTCATAAAAACTGATCCGGCACCGAAAACAATGTGAGTCAGTGGTGTCCAATCCGTATTTTTAGAAGCCTAAAATAACGGATCCGTCACCCATTGACATTCAATGTATTTAGTGACAGAACCTTTTTTTCTCCGTTTTGATTTCACACAACCGCATCCTGACGGAACGGATGCCTCCTGATGTGCACAATCAAAACAGGACCATTTAATTCCGGGAATTGAGACCCTCTGGCGGATCTAAATACCAAATTTAACAGCGCAAGTGTGAAAGCAGCCTAAATCTGTCCATCCCATGTAATGGATTCCTGGGCGTGCGGACAAATAAACACATTCCCTCTTACTAATTACAGATATCACCATTTGCATGCTGCATGGCATCACCCATCACGTTCCATATGTCAAAGCCTAAATCCCAGCATAGGCCAAAATGATGCCCTATGTGAACCCTACAACCAGACACTGTCCAGCTGACAGCTATTCTTCCTGAGTCCCCATGCACATGCACGCTTGGTTATGCTGGGCATGCATGTGTCCTGAATGGGGAGAGGGGAATTAGCCGCTGTCAAGACACCTCTTATTAATAAAATTTAGAGTATCCGATTACCCTTTCCCCCCACATTATCTGTCGTGGGAGGACTTTTTGGGAGGTCTTGGAGAAAAAAGTGCCACTCCAGAGACTGCCAAATGTGCAGCTAACCTAAAGAAGGCACAGCATAGAAGAACACCGCAGTCAGCCTCTCCCCACCATGAAGTGGCTGATACCATGGAACTACAGCTGATTTTGGATAGCACACTTAGGGCTGTATTACAGCAACAGATTATCTGACCAATATCTGTCCAATCAGACCAATAGCTGTTGTGTATAACAAAAGATCTGTGTGTGTGTAATAGGCCATCTGACCAATTATTGGTCAGATAATCTGTTGGTGTAATACAGCGCTAAATATCGATAATAAATACTTCAGATTGAGTGCTCCTTTAAACAGTCTCTGTGACCAGGATCAACCCTATTAAACCAGGCATAAAGCCTGGTAGTGTTGATCATGCTGTGTAAAACAACACCTGTCTTTCCTTTGTAGGTGCCGGCAGTGTGGAGAAATTCATACTTTTATTCCTATGAATAAGCACCAAGAGGCGGGTCTCTGCGGTTTGAGCACCTCTCCAGTGACGCCCCTGGTGCTGACTACAGACGCCTCCTGTGCTCTAAACCCCCCCCTCCCTCCCCCTTAGATTGACAGTGGTAGACTTCACATCTAGCACTGAGTTCTAGCTCCTTCGCAGATTGTAGCAATCATGGCGCTTGCGCACTCTGTCTTCTGCAGTCTTCTGAAGATTTTCAGTGCCCAAGCGCCATGTTTGCTACAATCTGCGCAGGAGCCAGAACTCACCGCTAGATTTAAGGTCCAGCGCTGTCAATCTAAGGGGAGGGGGGTTGTTTAGAGCATCATAGGCGTCCATACCAGGAGCGCCGCTGGAGCGGTGCTCAAACCTCAGAAGCCCGCCTCTTGGTGCTCCCAATTCCTCATTTTCATAGGAATAAAAGTATGCATTTCTCCACAACGTCGGCACCTACAAAGGAACGACAGGTGTTGTTTTCCACAGCATTATCAACCCTACCAGGCTATATGCTGGTTGACCCTGGTGACAGAGCCTCTTTAAATAAATTTCGTATTTTCCATTAGAAACCGTCATGGCTGCTTGGCATTGTGCAGGGGTCGTTACAGCAGAATTAAAGGGGTTCTTTATAATAAATAGTCTATTGCATTTAGCACGGACGCTAAGAACATCTTATGGTCACTGTCATTGCTGTATCCTCCACTTGGAGCACATCCAGTATTAGTAATGTGTACACACAAACAGTGTAAAGTCCATCCTAGGCTCCAAATGGCATTGTACAGTATATAGCAGTAGGGCTGCGTTCACACCTCTGGTTAGGCATTCTGGTAGTCAGTTCTGGCAGAGGAGCAGACTAGGAGAATTACTGTACCCAGCATACCCCGACACCACTGGATCTTCCTTCACTATAATGGGATCCGGTGGGTTTCTGGCATAAATGCCAGCATTTATGCCGGAAAGCTCCTGGATCCCATTATACATACCTCCCAACCGTCCCGGATCCGGTGGGACTGGCCCTGATTTCAGTGGCTGTCCCGCGGTCCCAGTACGGGTGAAATATGTCCCGCTTTCTCGCAGCTGTCTCTGCTTCCTATGGAAGCCTGTAATGATGAAGCAAGGGGCCTACCAGGAGCTCGTGTGTCCCGCTGTTGGGGTTGCCGCTGCGGAGGAACGAGGTGAGTATGTGGAGTTTTTTTTTACTGCCTGTGAAGGGGGCACAGCTTGGCATATTACTGTGAGGGGGGGCACAGCTGGGCATATTACTGTTAGGGGACACATAACTGGCCATAACTACTGTGAGGGGGCACATATCTGGGCATTGCTACTGTGAGGGGGGCACATAGTCATAACTACTGTGAGGGGGCACATATCTGCGCATAACTACTGTGAGGGAGCGCATATCTGGGCATTGCTACTGTGAGGGGGCACATATCAGTCATAACTACTGTGAGGGGGCACATATCAGTCATAACTACTGTGAGGGGGCACATATCTGGGCATCGCTACTGTGAAGTGCACATATCTGGGTATATTACTATGAGGGGGCACAATGTGGTCATAACTTTTGTGAGGGGGGACATATTGGCATTGCTACTGTGAGGGCGTACTTATCTGGCCATAACTACTGTGGGGGGCACATATCTGGGCATCGCTACTGTTAGGAGAACATATCTGGGTATATTACTGTGAGGGGGCACAATGTGGGCATAACTACTGTGAGGTGGGCACATATCAGTCATAACTACTGTGAGGGGGTCATATCTGGGCATCGATACTGTGAAGTGCACATATCTGGGTACATTACTGTGAGGGGGGACATATTGGCATCGCTACTGTGAGGGGGTACATATCTGGCCATAACTACTGTAAGGGGGCACATATCTGGGTATATTACTGTGAGGGGGCACAGTGTGGGCATAACTACTGTGAGGGGCGCACATATCAGTCATAACTACTGTGAGGGGGCACATATCTGGGCATCGCTACTGTGAGGGGCAGATATCTGGGTATATATATATGGTGGCATAAAGGGGGAATATTTACTATGTGGGGGCATTTAGGGGGACTGGGTGGGATTAGGTGTTTAGTTATGTTTTGGGCGGAGTTGAGGCGTGGCCTAGTCCGTAAAAAATTTGGGAGGTATGCGTTATAGTCAATGGGGATCTGGCAGCATCTTGCTCCGCCTGATACAGTAACTCCAGTAGTTTATTCCTTTGACCGAACAGGCTGCCGGATTACTTTCAGCGGAAATGTGAACCTACCCTTAGTAATCTTTGTATAAGGGCTCATGCACCCGACCGTTGTTGTTTTATGACTCATTTTGAAGAACGGAACGGCCAACTCATAATAGAACCGTCCTATCCTTGTCCGTAATGTGGACAATAATAGGACATTTTTAATTTTTTTTGCGGAATGGACATACAGACATTGAACGCACATGTAATCATTTCAATTTCGCGAAAAAAAAATAATGGAACAGACATGGATAAAAGATACGTTCAAGTGCAGGAGCCCTAATGCACAGTTCATTTCCTCGATATTTACTAGATGTTTGCTTGCTGTCAGTGAATGACAACATCTTGTCTCCATACAGAAGCTGAAAAAACGCATACCGGCCTTTAGACAGGCAGATCAGCAAGCGATTTTCGGGAGGGAATTGCTCCTTCCTGGCAATCGCTTGCTAGCTAGTGCAGGAGACCGCTGCTATTACATCCGATCACTATGTCATTGCTCGTCGCCCTGTTGTCTAGTGGTTTGCCAGCATGCTTAAAAATCACAATGGCCCAATGAACCAGCGTCTGCTTGTTCATCAGGCCGTCGGCAGCAGTATTACATTGCCAGATCAAAGCTAATGAGCGTTCATATGAACACTCGTTAGCAAACATCTGCAGGTGTAATACAGCCTTAAAGCTTCATGCACACGACCGTATGTATTTTGCGGTCCGCAAAACACGGTTCTGCAAAAAATACGGATGACGTCCGTGTGCATTCCGTACTTTGCGGAACGGAACAGCTGGCCCCTGATAGAACAGTCCTATCCTTGTCTGTAATGTGGACAATAATAGGACATGTTCTATTTTTTTTCGGAAAGGACATACAGACATACAGAAACAGAATGCACACGGAGTAACTTTTTTTTTTGCGGATTCATTGAAATGAATGGTTCTGAATACGGTTCGTGAAAAAAACGGAAGGGATCACCAACAGAAAAGATCTATCGGACAATAATAGGATATGTTCTATTTTTTGCGGAACAGACATATGGAAACGGAATGCACAAGGTAGCCCCAGTGGGGTCAGTCCTCAGCTGTTTGATAGGACGCCACAGCAGTAATGAACACACTGCGAATGGTGAGATCTGCAACACACATTCATTTTCATGCAGATGACATTTTTTTTTAAATGTAGAATGTCAAAATGTCAAACGCTCGCAGCGTTTTGGTATCCGCCTGGCGAAACTGATCCGTCCTGACACACAATGTAAGTCAATGGGGACGGATCCGTTTTCTCTAACACAATCTGGCACAATAGAAAATGGATCCGTCCCCCATTGACTTTCATCGGTGTTCAAGACGGATCCGTCTTGTCTATGTTAAAGATAATACAAACAGATCCGTTCTGAAGGGATGCAGACGGCTGTATTATCTGAGCGTCCATGATGGATCCACACAAAACGCAAGTGTGAAAGTAGCCTTACGTGCAAACCATCAGTTTTTTTCCTGAACATCATTCCGTATTGTTCGTGTGAAAGAGCCCTAAAGGGGTTATCCCATGATTAATGTAAAAAATGAAAATCAGGCATCATACAGGACATGACATGTCTTTCTACAACCAGCCCTGTACCTCACATGGACCCAGAGATCTCCACATTCATTGCCCCAATTGTTCTCCTAGACTTATTTCAAGCTGGCAGCTCAGGGGGGGTGTCTCCTTTCTGCTGCATCTCTCCCTATCACAGCTCAGAGTGTGTGTCCTTTCTGCTGCAGCTCTCTCCTTATCACAGCTCAGGGGTGTGTCCTTTTTGCTGCAGCTCTTTCTCTGTAACTGTCACAGATTTGAATGGGGGCAGTTGAAGGATGGAGATGAGCATGTGCGTCCACCTCGGTGATGTTGCGTGACAAGGCTAGGTGAGATGACTATGCAGGAACTTGGCCCTATCAATCAAAAAGTGGGAGAATGCCTTGTCGGACTAGCTCAGATGAATGTAATTATATCTTTCACTTAGCGATCTGCTTCTTTACTCTGGAGAAAAAAACATTTTTAATCCATATGCAAATGAGCAGGTAAGTGCACAGAGGGCAGGCCCAAGCCACTCTGTGCAACCTTGCTCCTCCTACTTCCCTCTCCTTGATTGACACGACCAGGTAAGAGGACTGTAAGAACCTGACCCTGTCAGTCAACAAGGAGAGGGAGGGGCTGGCAGAGGAAATAGGAGGAGCAAGGTTGCACAGAGTGGCTTGGGCCCGCCCTCTGTCCATATAACCGCTCATTTACATATGAAGTAAAAGTACTTATTCTCCAGAATGAAGCTAGGGATCGCTAAGTGAAAGGTATCGTTCCATTCAGCTGAGCGAGCCCCACAAGGCATGGTGCCTACTACAACAGCGAAATTCTCATGCACACAAACCTTTTTTTTTCCCAGTGTCTGTCCCGTTTTTTTGCAGCCCGTATGTGGAACCATTTACTTCAAGGGGACCACCAAAAATAATGGAAATGACTTTGTGTGCATTCCGTGTCCACATGACCGCAAAAAAATAGAACGCATTACGGACAAGGACAGGACTGTTCTTTTAGGGACCGCAAAATATGGAATGCACACAACGGGTATCCGTGTTTTGCAGATCCGCAATTTACGGACTGCAAAGCATCGAATGGTCATGTGCATGAGCCCTAAGGTTAAGTTCACAAGCGACTGAAAATTCTTTTCCTGCATTTTTTCAGAAAAACTGCAACACAACAAAACTGCACGTATTACATTTTGCTGCGAAAAAGCCAGCGGATTTCATGAGAATTCTGACATTTTTATCCACTTTGCTTGTACTGTACAACGCTGCAGATCTGCCGAAAGTAAATCCACGACAGCAAATCCGCAGCTATTTAGTCACGCGTGACCCCGGCCTTAGCGCCTCTTCACACATGATTTCTGCTGTTTGTTGTTCATGCTGTTTTTAGATTGTTTTATCAGCAGCATTTTTTTTTTCTAAATAAGTTTGTGAACCACATATTTTTCTGGTGTTTTTCCCCCAATAGCAAAAAATCTCCTGTGTGTCCGTTGTTTCATATTTTTCATAGCCCTTCAGCTAACCTCTGGATCTGCTGTTTTTACTGCAAACAAAAAAGAAAGAAAAAAATCACCGAAAAACACAGGTGCCAAAAATTCCACAAAAAACACAGGCAATATTATGGCAAATGTGTGAATGGTGGGGGAGATTCTACTGTACACCAGTTTGAAAACTCTCCCCCAGTATTTTCAGGTCCTCTCTCCCTATGGGCTCATTCACACGAACGTATTAATGTGTCCGCATCCGTTCCGCATTTCTGCGGAACAGATGAGGACCCATTCATTTCATGTCCACATCCGTACTTCCATTCCGCGGCCCTGCAAAAAAAGAGAGAGCATGTCCTATTCTGGTCCGTAATTCTTGTGCCGGCCTCTACATAACTAAGGGCTTATGCACGACCGTATGTATTTTGCAGTCCGCAAAAAAAAGGATCCGCAAAAAATACGGATGACGTCCGTGTGCATTCCGTATTTTGCAGAACGGAACAGCTGGCCCCTAATAGAACAGTCTTATCCTTGTCCATAATGCGGACAATAATAGGACATGTTCTATTATTTTGCGTAACGGACATACGGAAACGAAATACACACTGAGTAACTGCATACGGTCCGCAAAAAACGGAACAGACACGGAAAGAATATATGTTCGTATTCATGAGCCCTTAGGTGGACTTTACACTCTGCTGGCGTAGATTTAGACCATTGTCTACGCCTAAAACTGGCGTAGAAAATGATAAATGAGATGGACCTGCCGACCCGTCCACACCACGCCCACTTTTTTAGACCTGGCGTGAGCATCGGAAAAGGGGAAAAAGTATGTATACCAAAAAGTGGTGTATATCTGTTTGTAAATGACCCCCTAAGGCCTCATGCACCTGGCCGTTGTGCGGCCGTTCCGTGCATTGGAGACCGCAATTTGCAGTACCCAATGCACGGACAACATGCATGCGGTGCCCGGGATGGATCGAGACCCATTCAACTTGAGTCTGTGAACTGTCGGCACCATAAAAAAAAAGGACATGTATTTTTTTTTGCGGTGCGAGGCTCGGATTACGGACTCATACCTGTCAACCGTCCCGGATCCAGCAGGACAGTCCCGGATTTCAGTGGCTGTCCTGCGGTCCCGGACGGGGGAGTTATGTCTTGCTTTCAGCTGTCTCAGCTTCCATAGGACGCAGAGACAGCTGATTATAATGGTGAAGCCTAGCCCTGTAGCTCTGAAGGGAGGAGAGTGATGTTATCTACATGGGACTGTATGACGGAGGGAGAGAATGATGTTATTTACATGGGACTGTATGATGGAGGGAGGAAATGATGTTATTTACATGGGACTGTATGATGAGGGAGGGAATGATGTTATTTACATGGGACTGTATGATGGAGGGAGGGAATGATGTTATTTACATGGGACTGTATGATGGAGGGAGAGAATTATGTTTTTTACATGGGACTGTACATTGGAGTAGTCTGTAGATAGATAGTGATGTTATGTACATGGGGCAGGAGGGGAGCGATGTTATTTAGCCTATAGGTAGTGATGAGCGAATTTCTGCTTTCAAGTTCGGCGTACTAGGTTTGGGTTATCTAACAATTCCGTTATGGATTCCGTTACGACGGACTATGACTTATGGTCCATGGTAGTGGAATCCATGACAGAATTCTTAGATAACCCGAACCTTGTACGCCGAACTTGAAAACAGAAGTTCGCTCATCACTACCGACATGCACATGGACGCAAAAATGGCGGTGTGAGGGCGGTTTAAGTAACAGTCGTCACTCTCCCATTTTTATAACCAATTAAAGTGGATGAGGCTGATCACATGGCCAAAGAATAGCGGCTGTCAGAATGTAGGACATGTTGTGGGATTAGGTGTTTCGTTATTTTTGGGCGGAGTTAGAGGCGTGTCCCTCTTTTCAAAAGTTGGGAGGTATGCAGACGCATTCAAGTGAATGGGACCGCATCCGTGATGAGGGGAGCACATGGCCGGGGCCTGCATATTACGGACCTGCTGTTTGCGGGCCACGGCCGTGTGCACGAGGCCTAAGTGTTTTGTATCTGCGGGCCCCTCCTAGCCCCACCTAAAGGTTAGTACGTATGTACAGTTACCTGATACTGCAGAAATGGGGCCAGGTATAAACTTCACTAAATAACTTCATGAAGTTAAAGGGAAAGAACCAATTAAAATCCTCGCATTACAGTCATATTTTAGGGTGCCTACTAGGCTTGAGCTCAAGTTGATTCATTAAAAAACTTCTGGGATCATTTATCAAACTGGTGTAAAGTAGAACTGGCTGAGTTGCCCATAGCAACCAATCAAATTCTACCTTTCATTTTCCAAAGGAGCTCTGAAGAATGAAAGGTGGAATCTGATTGGTTGCTACGAGCAACTAAGCCAGTTCTACTTTACACCAGTTTGTGAATGTTGTTAATGCTGGTTCCGTATATAATTACAATGTATGGTCTCTGTGTCGTCTTGGCCGAAGTTGCGCGAGACTTCGGTATTCTTATCTGCGTATTGTAATACATTTTAAATAGGAATCCGAAATTGGCTTTGGTACTGGCTGGTACATTGGTGCCACAGCTGACTTCGGATTACTATTTTAAAATGTCTTTAAATATGCAGATAGGAATACTGAAGTCATTCACCGAAGTCTCGCGCAACTTTGGCTGAGATGAAGTTTGCCTACACGGAGCCCATACATTTTAATGCTGTACGGAAATAGTATTAACAAAGTATTAACAAAGTTTTTTAACAAATCAACTTCAGATCTATCATCCAAAGCTCGATCCGCTCAAGCCTAGTCCCTACAACTGCACAACGTTTAGACCCCTCCATAGTTCTGTTAACCTGAACCTAGATGAAAGCGAATTTGTTTTTATAAGGGGCCTTTTACACGGGGCGATAACCACCACGAAATTGCCCATTTCTCGCATCGTTTACGCATCTGCCTGTCACCTGTAATGGAGGCGTTAGGGGAAGGGAACGAACAATCGCATTTCCGAAACAAAAAACTCAGGGATAGGCCTCATTCACATGTCTGTGTCCATGATAACATCAGTGACAAGATGGTAAGTAGTTCCTCTGTGAAGGACATGTGTTTGGTCCATGTGTCCGTTTTTTGCTCTCCGTGTGTCATCCATATTACACGGACACTGCTCAGTGAAAATCATTTTCAAGGGCATTTCCTAGGAACGATCCCTGAAACACTGACGCCATCCGTGTTGTGTCCATGCTTTTTTACGCACCCAAAGACTATAATGGACGTGCTATATTATGGAATGCTTCCGTGAAGTAACCACGGACCTTGGGAATTCTTGGATATGTGAATACACCCATTAAAATCAATGGGTTTGTGATTCACTGATGTGTGAATACGGCCTAATGCACACGACCGTATGTGTTTTGCGGTCCGCAAACTGCGGATCCGCAAAACACTGAAGCGGGCCATTGTAGAAATGCCTATTCTTGTCTGCAAAACGTACAAGAATAGGACATGCTCTATTTTTTTTGCGGGGCCAGGGAACGGAGCAACGGATGCGGACATCACACGGAGTGCTGTCCACATCTTTTGTGGCCCCATTAAAGTGAATGGGTCCGAGCCGCAAAATATGCGTCTCAGAGCAAAACAACGGCCGTGTGCACGAGGCCTAAGGCTTTATTGTGTAATATAAAAGCAAGTAAATGATCGACTTGCGAAATTGTCGATTAGTGATCATTAAGGACAATTTGTCTGCCCCGATATGGCCCCTTTCACACGAGAGAACTTTCCGCGCGGGTGCGATGCGTGGCGTGAACCCACAGCACCCGCACTGAATCCTGCCCCATTCATTTCAATGGGTCTGTGTACATGAGCGTTTTTTTCACGCATCACTTCTGCGCTGTGTGAGAATTACAGCATGTTCTATATTCACGCAGCCCTGGCCCCATAGAAGTGAATGGGGCTTCAGTGAAAAACGCATTGCATCCGGATGTAATGCGTTTTTCACTGATGGTTGCTAGGCGATGTTGTTTGTAATTCTTTTTTTTTTTCATGCACATGAAAAACGCATAAAAACGCATTGCACCCGCACAAAAAAAACTGAAACAATGAATACAATTGCAGACAAAACTGACTGAACTTGCTTACAAAATGGTGCGAGTTTCACTGAACGCATCCGGACCTAATCCGTATCGTTCGTGTGAAAGGGGCCTAAGGGTGGCTGCACACAGTGCTGATTTGTGTGCAGAAAATGTGCACCAAAACCGCATAAAAACACACATGCATAGTTTAAAAACACATAAAACACAAATGAATCTGCACTATCTGTGGCTGTTTTTATGTGGTTTTTGGTGCGGGTTTTCTCTTTACGATAACAACCCCGTCGAAGTCTGTGGGGAAAAGCACATTATCGCACAAACCACCGACATGCTGGAGATTGTAAAATCCACACGGCAGGTCAGTGTCTGCAAAGATTTAAAAACCAAAGGGGGCATGAGATTCGTCAAATCCCATTCACTTTGCCAGTACTGTATTAGGGCTCGTTCACACGAACGTTTTTATACCGTCCGTATACGGAACCATTCATTTCAACGGGTCCGCAAAAAAAACGGAATGTACTCGGTATGCATTCCATTTCCGTTTTTCCGTTTTTCTACATTTTGAGTACTATCCTATTATTGCCCACAAATCAAGTTCCGTGGCTCCATTCAAGTTAATGGGGCTGTAAAAAAAACGTAATGCAACCGTATGTCTTCCGTATCCGTTCAGTTTTTGCAGAAGCATCTATTGAAAATGTTATGCCCGGACCACTTTTTCAATGTACTTACTGTTAAAACATTATTATATGCTTCCGTTTCCTTTTGCGATCTGCAAAAAACAGATCAGAAACGGAAACCATACGGAAAGAAACGGAAACACTACTGAAACCAAAAATGGAAAAACGGATCCGTTAAAAACGGACCGCAAAACCATACGGTCGTGTGAACGAGCCCTAACACTGCGTTTTTTTCCCCGCATGATAATTCTCAGCTTGTGCAGGTGGCCTAAGGGTTCAGTCACACGGTCAGGTTTCTTGATGCAGTTTCGGAAGCCAAAATCCGGAGTGGACTATAAAAGGAGAGAAAGTTTAAAGGACGGATACGACTTCTCCGCTGTGTTGAATTCACTCCAGGTTTTAGCTTCCAACACTGCCTCGGGCGACCTGCGCGTGCGGCCGTACCCTTCGGGCGTATTCACACGTGGCTAGTTTTGTTGCAGAAATTTCTGCGGCTGAAATTCAGTTCCTTTCACTTGAATAGGGCGTGCAGATATCCATGCGCCTGCTGCCAGAACAACCCCATTCAAATGAACGGAACTGATTTTCAGCAAAAGAAATTTCTGCAACAAAATCTGTGAAGGCGCCCCTAAAAAGAACGCCAACTATTTGATCATTTCCGGTAATTCGCCTTGTGGATTAGGCCGTTTATCCGCTTCCGGATGAGAAAAGAGGGTTTTCTATTTTCAAGAAACAGTGTCCAGGGACTCTGTCTGCCATTGCATCTCATCCCCATTTAAATTAATAGGGCTCAGCTGCAATACCAGACTCCACACATGGACAAAGGTGGCGCTGTTTCTGGGGAAACTGTCATGTTACTTTTCTAGCAGCAGAATCCAGGGCTATGTACTATTACCATACAAGCACCCGATGGGCTGAGAAGGCAGCATTGGGTCACTGTAACTGAGCCCCATCAGTAGGAGATTTTAATTGTTAACCAGTTCATTACCACTTTCATGCAATTGATTATATAGACCAGGGCCAGCAATAACGCTCACGATAAAATGACCGCATTAGGTCGTACGGCAATGTCACTGCTAATGTGCCACATGAAATTGCAAATAATGTAACATTATTGAATTTTTTTTATAATATTGGCATCCATTTTTTGCTGTATTTTACTAATAAAATGGCATGCATTTTTATGCAATTTGACATTTTTATGCAATTTGACATGTTTATGCAATTTGGGGCATTCTTATCACTTGCAATTTTTCTGTGGGATCTCGTGTGAGATTGTATTGTCAGACATTGCGCGCGATAAGCGACGGGGGAGCCCCCAGCGCCTTCCCTGACAACATGACAATAATTATCACATTAATGGGGCACTTTATTTGTCTTACCTGCTTTGAGAATCTTCACCCTCAGGACAGTAATAATTGGTAAAATAATCCAATGTGGTGGAAAAAAAAGTCCTAGAATTAGTGGTTTTCAGCTGTCAGTAAATTTACTGACACTAAGCTATCAGCCCTACAGCCCAGCCATCAGTTTCATTTCAGTAAAGGCACTTGTGAATATTTGTTGCACTTTAGTGGTTAGAATCAAAATCATATCAGTTTTTGGTGCCTTTTTTCTGCATTTTTAGATCCAGTAAAAATGGCACATTTTTTGTATTTCAACCCATAGAAGGGATGAGCCTTTACTTTATATATATATCATTTTTGATGTTTGTTTTGGTTTTATTTTAACACAATTGTTTGTGCCCAACGATTCTAAAACAAATAATAATTAAAAATAAATAAATAAATAAATGTAAAATAAAATATTAATAGAGAACATTAATAAAAATAACAAATATTTATGTAATATGTTATATATTTTGATATATATATATATATATATATAATACAAAATATAATATATATATAATACAAAAACATGAAAAAGTCATAAAAAATAAAGGAATATATACTATATATTATCTATATTTATATAATATGTTTTATATATATATATATATATATATATATATATATATATATATATACACAGATATATAATAAAAATACAAATATAGAAAAGTTATAAAAATAAAGAAAGTGTATAAAATAAAAACACCAACAGAATAATATAAAAACAGAATAATAATAAAAATACAAATCTGGGATACACTGAACACGTCATCTGCCTCCATAGTTAATGTTACTACATTTCTAGGCACATCTCTCCTTTGTCACCATGGTTTTCAGCTGCTGTCCCTGGTGAAGCCACATGGCTGCCTGGTGACAGACCTCAGGGATGGGGGCACCATGTATCGCCTGGCACATTAAGATGCTTGATTTTCTGAGGAAGGTAAACATGTAGATCGCTCCACTGACAGAGCTCATTACCCTGACAATGAGGAGGCAGAGACAATGACACCTGCAGTTGTCAGGTCATGCCCATGACTGTCACCCCAGAAAACAGGTGGCAGCTCCTGGTGCCAACTCTCATCCTTCATGGGCAGCCTGGCGAGTTAATGGTTAATCCTCTGTATGGCATCAATAATGAGAATGATACAAGAAGCTTCTTCATGTCACCCCCGGGACCGAGCAGAACCGGGACCGGCAGTGAGAACCGGGACCGGCAGTGAGAACCAGGACCGGCAGTGAGAACCGGGACCGGCAGTGAGAACCGGGACCGGCAGTGAGAACCGGGTCTGGAGACTACAGCGGAAAACACACCCTGGATCCGGCGGCAGACACAGGAAAAAGAAAATCACTGCAATGACAAACTCAGCTCTGCTATCACCTGTCTATAATGCACATATATGGGCACGACATAAAAGGCAATTATCGGTTTGTCTAAATAAAAAAAAGGAAATTTTAGAGCAAGGAGGTGGCTGGTTTAGTATGTTTTCTTAATAGATATATATATATATATATATATATATATATTATAATTAATATTTTATGTTTTAATACAATATGCTGTATACCCACCACATGTAGCAGAGCGCAGCTATACATTCATATCAGCATATGTTGTCTGTGCTTTCACACAATATATAGGTACGAGTATATATATATACTGTATATCTGATATCGTTTTATGTATGTATATCAGTTTATATATATACTGTATATATCTGATATGTATGTATATCAGTTTATATATATACTGTATATATCTGATATGTATGTATATCAGTTTATATATATACTGTATATATCTGATATGTATGTATATCAGTTTATATATATACTGTAGATATCTGATATAGTTTTATAAATGTATATCATATCATTTTATATATAAATATCATATCGTTAAATGACTATAATATAAAACGAGAAGAAAAAAAAAAACATGGAATAAAAAAGAATAAATCAAGTCTCCACTTTTGCCTAATAAATTCAGCAAAAACCACCCATAATAGCAACTCAGATGTTTATTACAAAAAGCAATCTTCTGTACAGAGTAATACTTTCTGTTATACGATGGGGGTAGTAGTCCTGGTGGCCCTGTATGTCTGTACAAGCTGCACTGGCATATAACACTTTCCCCATACAGGGGGGGGGGGGGTCTGTAATAAAAATAAGATATCATACAATTCTGTAAATAATACATAGATACATAACACTCTGGAGCTGGGTGGCATACACACGGTGTATGAGGGTCCCTCCATGGCTGGCACAGGGGGCAGCAGTCAGTACTCCAGCTTGTTGTACAGGTTGTACAGAGGTAAAGACATGTTGCTGCCTGAATAGTACAAGGGGGCTGGGAAGGCAATAGACCTGGGCACTGGGACCCTCAGAACAGAATTGTCTCTAAATACTAAGGGCATGCCCACCAGAGTCTGGGCAGAGGCATGGGCCATGTTGGCAGCCTCCAGTTCAGCAGATAATTGCCTCTTCCACTTGTTCCTGCGGTTCTGGAACCAGGTTTTGACCTGGGTTTCTGTGAGTTGGAGGCTGGAGGCCAAACAAGCCCTCTCTGAGCTGCTGAGGTACCTCTTCATGTCAAAGGTGGACTCCAGCTGGTAGACCTGGCTCCTGGAGAACACCGTCCTGGTCTTCTTCTTGGCACTGGCCTGCCTCTCTCCATGAGCCTCCCTCGGCCTGTCTCCTGCTGGGCTGCTGGGGGTTAAATGTCTGTCCCTGTCCCCAGGGTAGTCCTGCTGGGAGGGAGAGGGCAGCTGGGTCCTGGCTTCTGAACTCTGGGCTCCTGCTGTATTATCTGCAAGGAATCACCAACAACCAGTCACTGACTGCCCAGACAGAGCTGAGGGCAAGGGCCTGCCGGGGTCCGAGGGGTTAACCGGGTGCCAGCCACCGAGGCAGTATACATGACTGTGTAAGATAGATAGATAGAGAGATAGATAGATAGAGAGATAGATAGATAGATAGATAGATAGAAAATACTGTAGATAGATAGATAGATAATACTGTAGATAGATACATAGATTAGATAGATAGATAGATAGATAGATAATATTTAGATGTAAGATAGATAGACAATAGATAAACAGATATATATGAAAAAGATTGATAGATAGATAAATAGATAGATAGATTAGGTAGATATAGATAAATAGACAGATGGATAATATTGTAGGTAGATATTTTATATATAGTACAATAGACTAAGATAAATTGATAGAAATTCCATAGACACATTGATAGGTAATATATTGGATGACATATATACACAGGTTCAAAAACTTTCTTAAATAATCTTATCCTTACAGCAAATATAATTCTATCCAATATTTAGTCAAATGTATGTGAATGTGAATATGTTGATATAATATAAACCATTAGTGTGAATGATCAGCTAGATAGATCACAGCTGATAGACAGACATGAGAGAGTTATTACACAGATAGATATAAATAAATAGAAATATAGACAGATAGATATTATTAGATAGGCAGATAGATACTGGATGGATAGACAGATATATTGATGGATGATAGATCATTCTTACAGCGATGTTATAGTCTATCATGTGAGAAGCCCCCTAGGGTTGTTCCTCTCAGGATGTCGCAGAAGATGATTTGGCGCAGAGCAGTCGCTCTTACCCCGCACCGTGGTCCATTATTTGGTCCTCCTGTGCAGGGTCACCCCCCGGTCCCCGCTCACTGTGCGCCTTTCTCACCAGCGACAATTCCCTCTCACATGTTAGCGCAGCCCCCACCAGAGGCAGTGTCCTGGTCCCGGGACACAAGGTGACAGGTAGGTGAACAGGGGTGACCAGAGGTAAGTGCCCCCCCCAATACAGAGATACTCACTGAGACACCGCATGGGAGCTGCAGGTGTGGGGGGCTTCTTCCCTGTCGGAGCAGAAGCAGCGCGGACCCCTCCATCCCTCCTCGTCTTCCTCCTCTTCTTCTTCCTCTGAGGAGGCGCTGGGGCTGGGCTCCCGGCAGGTGGTGAGGGGCTCCCTCCTGGCAGAGGTGGTGGTGCCCTGCAGGATGGACTGGATGGTGAAGCTGGAGAGTGTGGTCGGGGGGCACTTAGTGGCCTCTTCTTTGCTGCTCATCCTGAGGACATAGGTGAGAAGGAAGAGGATGATGATGATGATGGAGTTGCACTAAGGGGGGCTGGAAAGAGAGAGAGGAGGGGGTGCTGTGTTTTTTTTCCTAATAATGGGGGTGTCTTTGCCTCCAGTTTGCACACACAGACTGCATCCCTCCCCATCCACAGCACCAGTCCCCACTGCTCTCCAGCCTGCCTGCTGGCGGGGCTACATTTGCATGACATTCCCAGGTCTCCAGCACCAATCACCAGCTGCAGACAGCCCGGAAAAATTGAAATTCCATTGTTAAATCCCATGCACCTGTGTGAGGACATGAGGTATGGGTGGGATGGGTGGTGGAGGGGGGCAGGAGTGCCTCTGAGCTTTCACTATAGAGTTCTATGGCAGGGGGCACTCCCAGTCCAGGGGGGCACAATGCACATTCATTGGCTTTGCATTGTTCATTCTCAGCCCAATATGGACATAACTGTTTGCTATGTAGGGTCCCCCCAAAAAAATATACAGATTTTTCCAGTTCTCATGCATATATTGCTCCTAAGCATTCCCTATCTAAATAGACCCCAGGGTGAATACATTAAGTAGTGACAATTAAAGGGTTAAAACTTGAAGGCAAATCTATGATTTAGTAACTTCTGCTTCTTTCCATGTCCGTAACAGAAGTTACTCCGTGTGCATTCCGTATGTCCGTATTTCTGTACCGCAAAAAAATAGAACTTCTCCTATTATTATCTGCATTACGAACAAGGATAGGACTGTTCTATTAGGGGCCAGCTGTTCTGTTCCGAAAAATACGGAATGCACACGGACATCATCCGTATTTTCTGAATATCCGTTTTTTGCGGACTGCAAAATGCATACGGTCATGAGCATTAGCCCTTAGGGCTCATGCCCATGAACGTATTTTCTTTCTGTGTCCATTCCTTTTTTATTTTTGCGGAACGTATGCAGAAGCATTCATTCCGCAAAAAAAAAAAACGGAAGTTACTCTATGTGCATTTCATTTCTATATTTTCGCATGTCCGTTACACCCAAAAAATAGAACATGTCCTATTATTCTCCGCATTACGAACAAAGATAGGACTGTACTATTAGGGGCCAGCTGTTCCGTATTGCAAAATACGGAATGCACACCGACATCATCTGTATTTTTTGCGGATCCGATTTTGCGGACCACAAACTACAAACGGTCGTGTGCATGAGCCCTAACTGCTATAAAAAATATAAGAATTTTTAATTGTTTTCTTCTATTAGATTTTTTTTTTTGGATGGTGGGGGGGGAGCAAGCTATTCAGATATTAATGCCTTTAAGGCCTCATGCACATGGCCGTTGTTTTGGTCCGTGTCCGAGCCGCATATTTTGCGTTTTGGGCGCGGACCCATTCACTTCAATGGGGCCGCAAAAGATGCGGACAGCACTCCGTGTGCTGTCCGCATCTGTTGCTCCGTTCTGTGGCCCCGCAAAAAAAAAGAGCATGTCCTATTCTTGTCCGTTTTGTGGACAAGAATAGGCATTTCTACAATGGGCCGCGTTCCGTTCCGTAAATTGCAGAATGGAACGCGGAGCAGCTTCCGTGTTTTGCAGATCCGCGGTTTACGGACCGCAAAACACATACGGTCGAGTGCATGAGGCCTAAGGGTAAAGGTAATATCTGATTGTGATGCGGTCGTCATGCGGTCAGGATATGCAGCATCTCATTTCCCGAAAGAAGACAATGGGAAAATAGATTTCTTCCATGAGATATTTAGTTGAGTAGCCAACTGGAGTGGCAATCCAGAAGATGCGGTACGGAGCGGAGGGCCACAGAGGCACCACGGAGCGATTCCATGGGATTTCAGTCCGTGCCATTGCATCTCAAAAAATAGAACATGCTCTGTTTTTTTGCTGTAAGGACAATCGCATCCTTCAGTGCGGGCCACACAGACGGGGCCCGTGCAATTTGCGGTCCCCAAAGCACGGCACGTTCGTGTGCATGAGCCCTTACATATATGCATCCCTCCTGGTTTTGGACCCAAAAACTGCTTTAAAAGACAACTCTTTTACGGTTTATCTCTTGATAAATATCAGATCGCTGGGGTCCGACAGCTGAAATCCACCATGTTTCCCGAGAACGATGGGTCCCCGAGTCTCCTGAGTGCATATGTTGGTCCAGAACTCTATTCATTTCTATGGGGATGATGTAGCTTGCGCTCTGTCAGTCCCATAGAGATGAATGGAGCGGGAGACCAGTATGTGCATTCAGAGAGGAGACTTGGGGACCTCTTAATGGGATGGTGAGTCCCTGAAGTCAGACTTCTCCCCCTCCCCCAGGGGTGCACCTCGCCACGACCTCCAGTGCCAATTTCTTAACCTAACCCCTTCCCTCCAGCCCTACTGTTAAAGACATACCTGGAAAGCATTACATACAGAGCTACAGAACATACAGGGTAATACAGCGCTCCATACTGTGCCCACTGTGCTACCCAATACTATACTGCAGAAACATAATCCCCCTTCTGCTGCCCCCCTCTTGCCCTGACCTGGTGCTGCCTAAGGCAATCGCCTCACCTCGCCTCATTGGTGGTGCACCCCCAATCTGACATTTGTCACCTATTGTTTGGGTAGGTGATACATTGTTTTCCTGGGATAAACCTTTTAAATTGCAAGCTTTGGGGAACAAACCTCTGTCCCATGTACCTCCCTGATTGCCCCAAAATGTAGAATAATTATACTGATATATGAATTTATTGTGAGCATGCTGCTTTGTAAAAGGAGGCTAAATCTTAATCCCTTGAAGACATTCTCTTCTTACTTTATCCCTCTAGTGATCTGCGCTTCTCAGCCTTGTCTCTATGTCATTTGGCCATTATAGTATAGGATCCAAGTTCTAATTGGGAGGGGTGGGGAGTAATGGAACCATAGCCACAAAATCATTTAAAAACCCATCTTAAACCCCAAATTCTGCAAGATATGCATACATGACGCTTATTGGTGTCCGGTTACGAAGAAGGGCATTGCCTGTCTTAAATATCAGTCATTGGCATGTGCCTAACTGTGGAAGATCTTCGATATCCCTGAATCCTCCCTTTCACACCCAGTGTACATGGGTGCTGGGAGAGATGAGAGACAAGTGTCTGGCGCCTGGAACCTGAGCCAACATCATTTCATACAGCAGCAGTATTACATGATCACCCAGGCCAGCAGGCGCTCCCCCCAGCTCATTGTATTACCTGTCATGTTTACTGGGAATAGGAGAAAAGACTCATAAATTAAGGTTGCATTTGGTGAAAATGGTTTATTGATCCTCCCACGGTGCCCTTATGTGGTTGCAGCTTTAAAACTATTTTTAGGCTGAAAAACGCTGGCTTTTTACATAAAAGCTCTCAATCTATGGGACCATGGGGCTCATCTCATGCCCACGAAGCCAATACACCACATATGTCCATATTACAAAGATGTAGTGGGTGAAACACGAGTCTTGTATGGCTACGCATTGCATACATAGCGGTCAGGGCTTGTCTACTCCAATTGTGCAATCTTTATATATGGGTGGTCGAGGGGTGCCAGGGGCCACACTCATAACCACTATGCCATGGCCAGGGTATTTCGATACAGGGCTAGGGCAGTATTTAAAGACTAGTTCTAACTCTAAGAACCCAGGTACAATAATAGTAATAATAATCTTTATAGCGCCAAGATATTCCGCAGCGCTGTACCATCCGGTGCATTATAATCGACACATGTTCCAATGCTCCCAGTATGTGTAGGCTCTACTGGTGCCCATGTCCAATAATAGTGGTCATGCTGTGACTGCACTGTGCTGCAGGACGATGGGCGTGCTTCTATTTGGCTCTGCGTGTCCTACTCCTTAGTTTGGTCCCATCCTGATGAATGCTCTTCCAGTTGGAGTAAATCTGAATGATACAAATTCGCTGACCTGAACGTGTTGGCCTGTGAGCAGTAGTTTAAAATTGTCTTTACTCTGAGGTTTCTTTAAGATCTCATGCACCCAACAAGACCCAATGGCATCACAAATAACCATGGGTCCCACACAAAAAGCTGGAATGGGGCCCCACGCCATCATGACCATCTTTAATAGTGGGTAAATTAAAAGTTTATGGCTATTCTTATCTCCAGACTGTGCCATCCTCCTCTTCTGTAAAGCACAAAGCAATGTATAGGAACAGGGAAATGCACATAGTGATGTCTAAGTATATAGTTAATACGGTGATCTCACAGTACATAGACAATCTACCAAGCAATGTCATAGTATAGACATAATGCACAAAGCAATGTATAGGGATAAGGCACATTGTGATGTCTCAGTATATGAACAATGCACTTAGTGATGTCATAGAACATGGAAATGCACATAGTGATGTCATAGAACATGGAAATGCGCATAGTGATGTCTTAGTATATAGTTATTATAGTAATTCCATAGTACACAGACAATCTACTTAGTGATGTCATAGAATAGGTGTCCCAGCCTATAAATAATACAGTGATGTCATAGAACAGGGAAATGCACATAGTGATGTCTCAGTATATACAATTAGGTCCATATATATTTGGACACCGAGACAAATTTAGTTTTTTTACCTGTTTACTAAAACATATCCAAGTTATAGTTATATTATCGGCATGGACATAAAGTCCAGACTTTTAGCTTTCATTTAAGGGTATCCACATTAAAACTGGATGAAGGGCTTAGGAGTTTCAGCTCCTTTACATGTGATGAAGGAGTTTAAGCATGCATGGGATAGGCATAAGGCCATCCTTCATATAAGATAGGGCCAGGGGCTATTCATAGTATTTAGTATATTGGGCAGACTAGATGGGCCAAATGGTTCTTATCTGCCGACACATTCTATGTTTCTATGGCACCCTGTTTTTAAAGGGACCAAAAGTAATCGGGCAATTGACTTAAAGGCTGTTTCATGGGCAGGTGTGGTCAGTTCCTTCATTATACAGATGGACAATGACCCAAAACATAAAGCCAAAGTAACCCAGGAGTTTATTAAAACAAAGAAGTGGAATATTATAGAATGGCCGAGTCACCGGATCTGAACCCAATAGAGCATTTCACTTGTTACAGACTAAACTTTAGACAGAAAGGCCACAAACAAACAGCAACTGAAAACCGCTGCAGTAAAGGCCGGGCCGAGCATTAAACCGCGGCAGTAAAGGCCCGGCTGAGCAGTAAACCGCAGCAGTAAAGGCCGAGCATTAAAAAGGAGAAAACACAGCGTCTGGTGATTAGAATTTAACATCTTATTTACAATTATTTAATGTGTCCGATTACTTTTGAGCCCCTGAAATGAAGGGATTACGTTTAAAAAATGCTTTAGTTCCTCACATTTTTGTGCAATCATTTTGTTCAACCCACGGAATGTAAGCTGAAAGTCTGAACTTCAACTGCATCCGAATTGTTTAGTTCAAAATCCATTGTGGTAATGTACAGAACAAAGATTAGAAAAACGTTGTCTCTGTCCAAATATATATGGACCTAACTGTAGTGAGCAGAGTGATGTCATAGTACACAATCTACTTAGTGATGTCATAGAACAGGCGTCTTAGTCTATAAATAATACAGTGATGTCAACGAACAGGGAAATACACATAGTGATGTCTACTAAGTGGCGTAATAGCATAGACATAATGCAAAGTGATGTCACAGCATAGTCACACAATGATATTGTGAATAAGCCCCTTTAGTTGTTGCAGCTGCTGTGCCTGATACCCTGGTAGTTACACCCTGCACTGTATCTTGGAGTCCTTACAGGCACTATAATCCCGTCATATAAGCTCTGTCTGCCTCTGTATAGCCAAACAGTATGAGCGCCGCCTTCCTTAATATTCCCAGGTGCATGGGCCATTATTCCCACTAGTTTCTGACTTCTGGAGCTGGCCATAAATTAACCGATTGGTTATTTTCTGTGTATGGGGCCTCCCAACTCTTCCCTGATGGCAGATGTTGGGGGAGAAGGATTGGACAATTGACTTTCAACATGCCGATCATTTTGTTCTTCAGGGGGATAAGCTGCTGCACCCCTCTACCCGTTCACAGCACATGCATGCTCGGCCAAGCCCAAAGTGCATGTGTATGGAAGGGTTGGGAGTATTAGGTCCTTGTCCTCAGGACTGAACTCTCCTTCTGTAGCCTATGGGGCACAATTATTAAGACCAGTGTTTTAGACGCCGGTCTTAATAAACCTCATCGCTGGTGGTGGATCCACCAAAGTTAGGGCTCATGCACACGACCATATGTATTTTGCAGTCCGCAAACAAATAGATCCGTAAAAAATACCGATTACACCCATGTGCATTCCGTGTTTTGCGGAACGGAACATCTGGACCCTAATAGAATGGGACAATAATAGGACATGACATACGGACATACGGAAACAGAATGCACACAGTAACTTCTGTTTTTGGTGGACCTACTGAAATGAATGGTTCCGCATATGGTCCACAAAAAAAAAAAAACAGAACGGACACGGAAAGAAGATACGTTCGTGTGCATGAGCCCTTATGAAGAGGTGCAGGCCGGTGGATCCTCCGCCAGTTCTAGCTGTCTTACATTTAGACCTTTTTCTATGCCTCCAGGCGCCCGTCCCCTTCCCCAACTATGACAGGGACACTTTTTTAGACCTGGCGTGAGAGGGGAGAAGTCGCAGATTGCAGCGTGACTAAGTGTTGCGCCGCAATCTGCGCCTGAAATACGCCTGATTTAGGCGTATTTCCGCATGATAAATGACCTCCTATGTTCTTGACTCGAACATTTTGTTTTCATACACTTTGAAAAATGACACCATACTTTAAATTCTGCAATTATTCCAACATGAAGAAAGAAAGAAATTACAGGTCTGTATAGAAATCGATAGAGACAAATGTCGGGGCGTCGCTGATGATATTTTCATTAACTCTGAACCAGTATTTTCCGTGTGCGTTATTGAATAAAGTGCTTGTAATGTTATTAAATGGCTGTCACGTGACTGCTGGTCTTTGACCAGATGTCGAATCTTTAAATACTTCTCAATAGACTTGGTTAATGGACTAATTGATTCACAATACTTCACCGCTACACACACACCAAAATCCCCCCCGCTGTCTCTCCATGTAGCGGTAATAAAAAATCAGATATCATGCAAATGACTTTAAAAATTGGTACCAATCCGTACTTTCTATAGTACTTTGTGAGCTGAATGGAATTCCATATCAATTTCACATAGTATTTCGTATGGGATCTACAGTTCCTTGCCAGTAAGTCTGGGGGAAGGGGGGGACTCGTATGGTACACAGGCAAAATTGCCACCTGCTCGCCATCCATTGGAACATGAATTTTTTTCATATGATGTGACACCTACTGTATGTACACACATATGGCATAATGAATATATACCGCCCAGGACTGCTACACAACCATGGAGGTATAAACCTAACCCAAATTTTATCATGACATACATCATGTAATGCTGCGTACTTTGCGTCTGTTAAAGGTAAATGATCAGTGAAAATATGGAGTATAGTGTCATGATTGTCAGGTTGTCTTAGATGTTTTTCCTCCAGCAGGTGTCACTGTTACTAGTAGCATAAAAGATGGTGAAGATCAGTCTCTGAGTAATGTTACCTTCTATGTACAGGGTAAAGACAAAAAGATTACATATCAGCTGATAGCTGCAAATATTCGGAACAATGGCAAACATATAGTATACTATTCTGTATTATTATATATTATTGTATATTATTCTTTTCTATACTATTCTATACTATGTTATATTATTCTATACTATGTTATATTATTCTATACTATGTTATATTATTCTATACTATATTATACTATTCTACACTATACTATACTATTCTACCCTATAATATTCTATAATGCACTATTTTATACTATTTTATACTATTCTACACTATACTATTATATACTATACTGTATTATTCTATAATGTACTATTCCATACTATACTATTCTAAACTTTATTATACAATTCTACACTATACTATTCTATTCTATACTATACTATATTATTCTATACTGTACTATTATACACTATACTATATTATACTATACAATACTATTCTATACTTCATTATATTAGTCTATATTATACTGTTCTATACTAAACCATTCTCATTTTATACTCTACTATATTATCCTATTCTATGCTTTTCTATCCTATTCTTTACTATATTTTACTAATCTATGCTATACTATATTATCTTATTGTATAGTATACTATCCTAAACTATACTACACTATACTATTTTATTCTATATTATATTATATTTTACTTTTCCATACTATACTATTCTAGACTTTTCTATACTGTTCTTTACTATATTATACTATTCTATACTACACTGTTCTATAATATATTGTTCTATTCTTTACTATTCTGTTTTATACTATTCATTACTATATACTGCACTATTATATGCTAAACTATTGTATACTATTATACTATTCTATACTAAACTATTCATTATTATACTATACTATACTATAAAACTATAATAATCAGTAATCAATACTTTACTATAGTACAACCCACAGTGGGAAAAACATTATTTCCTCTGCTTGACTTGTCCTTATCTTAAAAGATTGGGTCCATGATATGACTCCCCAGTTATCCATTCCACTGCTTTCTGTCTCATGTTTACGGGCAGTTTACAGTGATTGTCTACTTTGGGGCCCTAGAGGATAGACTGATTACTTGGTACCATGCTGCTGAGACCTCCAGTGGTCAGCCTAAAAAAGTAGAGGAACCCACAGCAAGTGTTCGACTCCCCTGCAGCGCCACCACAGGAGAAAATGAAGTATTACACAGTTCCTACGATATCCATGGTCTTTTCGTGTAACAGGTGGATGTGGCAAGTCCTCCAGAACAAGGGAAGTTTTTTTAGCGGAGCTAATAGATGTGGGTCCTAAACAGAATACCCCTCTCTATCAAAGGATTGTCTGAAACTGGACGAAAATTCTCCAGGACCTGGAAATGGAGTATAAAGAAAAAAGTCCCATGGACCTGGTCAAAGTGTCCCAGTTTTATTGCTGTCCCCGCCAGACCAGAATTGTGATGTGCCGCCTATCTGCGCTTGACCTCTACTGGTCTATCAAGCGGCCTCAGCTGTGACGAGTCCAGTCTCAGACAACCCCTTTAATCGTGTAAAGCTACCTTCACACTAGCGATTCTATTTCCCTATGACGGATCTCAATACCGGAAAATAATGCTTCAGTTTTGTCCCTATTCATTGTCAATGGGGACAAAACGTAACTGAACAGAACGGAGTGCTCCAAAATATTATTCCGTTCCATTCTCATACTGGAGAGCAATGCGCAGCGTGCTGCGGTTTTCTTTCCGTCCTGGGATGCGGATTGTGTCAGAGAAAACAGATCCATTCCCATTGACTTGCATCCGTTTTCTCTGACACAATCTGACATAATAGGGAACTGATCCTTCCCCCATTGACTTCCAAAGGAGTTCATGACAGCTCCGTCTTGGCTATGTTAAAGATAATACAACCGGATCCGTTCATAACGGATGCAGGCGGTTGTATTATCAGTAACGGAAGCGTTTTTGCTGAACCCTGCCGTGAAAGCAGCACTCCAGTATCATTTTTAAAGGTTATGAAGACTTTTCTAGCCTCTGTATTGCTACAGAGCAATTATTATTAATATACTGTATTTTTTTTTTAAAAGAAACTTTGTAAATTGTTTTGAATACAAATAATTCAAACTTTTTGGTTTACAGCTCCGGTGGAGACTCATGTGTGTCCATGGTTACAGACTACAAACAAATCCTGTGTGTCGTTTGATCCTGAGTTACTTCTATCTGTCCCTTCTTCTACTGAGAGGAATGAGGAGGTGGCAATTCATTATAACCATAGGGCTTAGTTATTATTATTAGTGTTGAGCGCGAATATTCGAAATGCGAATTTTTATCGCGAATATTGCGAATATATCGCTATATATTCGCAATTTCGAATATTCGTTTTTTTTTTGTTTTTTTCTTAGTTGTTAATCCTTGGTGATCTCTGGTTGTCTTCCCACTTCCCAAAAGCTGTTCTTACCTGTCCGGAGGATTCCTGGCTCCCTGCCCGCTTCAGTCAATGCCCGTTGCCGCTTCTGCCAACTTCCCGTGTGCATGGAGCGTCCCCAATAGGAACTCAGATCTAAGTTTCATT
The DNA here is from genome assembly GCA_033119425.1 of Bufotes viridis. Lineage (NCBI taxonomy): Eukaryota > Metazoa > Chordata > Amphibia > Anura > Bufonidae > Bufotes > Bufotes viridis. Next base: position 36,929,532 of record CM065594.1, read on the forward strand.
CGCGACGCGAATATAAATTCGCGTAAAATTCGCAATATATAAAATAATGACGAATATTCGATTTCGACGAATATATGACGAATATTCAATCGAATATTCGCGAAATATCGCGAAATCGAATATGGCACCTCCCGCTAATCACTAATTATTATTTATTCAGATGATAGAAATTCAGGTAGATTATAATTTAAAAACCCGTAGACTGATGGGGCCTTTTTTTAGGTGGTCTTGAAATAAATGCGTTTTGGTCCCTTTCACTCCGGCTCATTATCTTTCTAGTGTTACTTAAGAAATGAAGCGAAATGTCTCCAGAAAAGCATTGTTCTTGATGCCACTTGAGTTTCTTTTCTATCCCAATCAGTGTCTTCTTTCTATCTCACTATGGTCAGACCTCTCACCTTTCTCTGTATCAGGGTATGTCTACCCCATTGTTCATCTCCCCAGGCCCCACGGCCCCCTTCCTCTGGCAGTAAAGAGGGGCAGGTGCAGCATAAAAAGACCTCCTCTTTTAGCACATTAACCTTCTCAGGGTTCGGCAGCACCGTCCAGACACATTACAAATGGTCAGCTTTAATCATGATGTCAGGTCATTAACCCTGGGAGACCCAGTCATTGAATAACTATTTGGGGGTCTGTACTTCATCAGTCCAAGTGCATTTCCACATTCATTCACAGATTGCAGAATACGGTCGTGCCTCGCAGGCCCTCAAGTGGTTCAGCAATGAGGAAGCCCATTAAAATGGAGCTGTTAAATACAAAATATAGCGGGGGCTCCAGCAAGCTTCCATCTGGCCGTGCACAATAAGAAGTGAGGGGTCGCGTATCGATAGTGACGTGCGGATGACACCCTGTTTAGCGTTGTGCTGCCAGATCATCTGGGACACAAAGCGATCCAGCACTCGGACGTCTTGATAAAATCCATAGGCTTTATTCCAATAAGATAAAATACAACATGATTCACGGTACCGCATGTTATTTCCTACGCGTTTCGAACCCTGAGGTTCTTAATCATGGCCCCATTTTCTCAAGAAGTCCGATTCTTTATTGGTCGCCTGATCATCTGCAATATATTGATCGTGTCAGGGACACTACATAAATGCGCTGCAAACCGGAGGAACATCTGTATGATTACAAGCCCCGTGTCCTGCCGTCGTGGCTGTGTATATGGACTAATGTGTTACTATGAACTGCCATGTTTATGTACTTGCTCCATTTGTTTCACTACACTCTGTCTGATACGTGGTCCCTTTAGTGTTTTTTCATTTGACACAACGCATTTTATTACAAAATAATGTTGTATTTGTGACATATTTATTAAAGGTGTGGTGCCAAGTTTTCACCTATCCACAGGGCAGGGGATAACTAACTGATCGGTGGTGGTCTGAACGTTAGGACCCCCACTGATCCCAAGAATGGAGGTCCCATTCCCCCATCCTGATAGAGTGACTGGTCGAGCATGAGCCATGCTTCTCCATTCATTCTCTATGGGACCACCAGAAATAACCTAGTAGTGTAGGGTGCAAATATTCGAAATCGCTAATTTTAATCGCGAACCTCGAGAATTTGCGAATATTTAGAATATAGTGATATATATTCGTATTTTCAATTATTCAACTTTTTTTTTTCATCAGTAACCTCCCTTTTTGCTTGTGGGCCATTTTCTACAGTTTATTACAGTTCTGATAGAGACGGCCATGGGCGTAGCTATAGGGGTGCAGAGGTAGCAGTCGCTACCAGGCCCAGGAGCCTAAGGGGGCCCAAAGACCTTTGTGCCGCATAGGAAGACACACAAAGCACTGAGGGAAGGGGGGTCCAAGCTGAACTCTTGCACCAGGGCCCATGAGCCGTTAGCTACGCCCCTGGAGATGGCTCAGATATATATATATATATATAATACAGATAGTTAGTGGGAGATAGTCAGTGTAGGTTAGATAGTGATATAGTGTAGCTGATCGGTTCCAGTGCAGGGTGTTAGGTAGTGTGATAGGCTCTGCTGTCCATACATACATTCTACAGACATAGTGCTGTGATGTCACAAGTTCACAACAATACTTAGTGCACCAATCACTAATATGTATTCAGACCCGCTGAAACGTGAAGTTGCATGTATTGCGGCAAAATATTCGCATCATTAGTGCCAATTTCGCAATCACGAATATATCTGAGCACTCTATCTGCATATAAAGCTATTGTAATGTTCTGCCGTGCCAACCATTTTCTCCAGTCTCAGGAAACTTCGAGCAGTTTGAAAAATTTAGCAATAGTGACCCATGCCTGTATTTTGCGCGCATTACGCAACTATTACATTGCCGATTTTCGCAATCAAGAAAATAATAGCGAATTTGCAAATATATGATGAATATTCTACCAAATATTCGTGAAATATCGCAAATTCAAATATTGCCCCTGCGCTCATCACTATAACCGAGTGCTTGTACTTGAACTGCTGCTCCATCAGGACGGGGGAACGAGACCCCCATTTTCAGGATTGGTGGTCAGACCCCCACCGGTCAGTTAGTTATCTATATAACTTGGCACAACCCCTTTAATCATATGCTCCCTTTTTCATTGCATAGTACTGGCTGTACTCTACTCTACTTGGCTCCACTCGGGTTTGGTACCAGGTTGTTCGATTTTCACTGTGGATATGGTACCCCCTCAATGTAGCTGGTAGCTGTGTCATCTCTGACCAATCACTAGTCTACAGCGTGGTCACGTGACTTTCATAATACTGGTTTGGCTCGCTTGAAATCTGCTTGGATGTGGCACCAAAAAAAAAAAAAAAACTGACTGTATTTTTAATTTTGCTCTACAGTAGTGGAAAAAAGCCCCCCGCCCCCAAAAGCCCCCAAAAAACTAGGGTACAATCCAGTAAAGTAGAGACATTTCGAGCAGTGGAAAAGGGGCTTAGTCAAATTTGTGCCATGTATGTCAGTTTGTTGAACGCACAGAGGGCAATCATTGGCCAGGATATATTTAGGAAATGCAACTGCGACTGATGGAGATGGGCACCGCTAACCAATATGTAACCATAGGCCCTACCAGCATGTAGGAAATCGCATGGGTACTCCTGAAGGGTAGCGGCGCATGCGCAGTAGTTGCTCCTAAAGTAGATTTTGATCTTCCGCAGCGTCACTGACTAATTTGTTAGAATCGATTCGTTCATCTCTAAACCAGAGTTAATTTCGACACGTAGCTCAATTATTCATAACTACTGTATTCAGGGTCAGTTTTTAACTAAACATAATTGTGACAATGCAGCGTTATCAATCAGCTATGACAAGTGCAGCAGTATAATTACTGGAGTGTGTGCGGTAGGTTGACACTAGCACACCGCCTGCTGCCTGTCACGTAATGGACTCCTACAGTCACCTAGATGTCTGTCTAGATAACCAGAGCAGGCTGTATATGTGTAAATAGGTAACGTCAGGATCACACATGGAGGCAAGACCTCTGTATACACCCATAATAGAAAATGCAACTTTTAAAGACAGTCTAATCTGAACTGGTTCAGATCCTTCCTGTGTCACTATTCTGACGACAGTGGTGCTAGGTGCCCAGAAGATTCTCGTCTACTAATGCGTTTGGGGTCGTTTGGGATGTCATCCCTGTGCTGTCCACCTCCATATGTTCTTTCCCCATATTATAGAATGTGTCCTAGAATAGTCATTTCTAGTGATGGGAGTGAGAAAAATGCAGATTGCACACTGGAGGTGTCTCTACTTTGCCGACAAAATACCGACATGGTTGTGTGCATCACGGCTAAAGGGAATGATGCCACCAGACCTGAGAACAATCCTTTTAAGGACCCCCTTGACATCTGCCATCAAGAAAAAGACGTGTGGCCTCCATACACGGTCGGCCGGTTTGGCCAACAAATATCCAAAAACAGACTGGGGACTTTAAGTGGCCCTGGAAAACGTTGTAGGTGGGTCCATATTGGCAGAATTGGGGCAATAGAAGTAAGCGTGGCCAGCAGTACTTAAGTGCAGCATAAAATACCACTCAAACACAACAAAACACCACAGGGCAGCACAATATACCGCTGCCCCCCGATGAGTCGGACTCCCACTGATCTGATATCCTAAAGATAAGCCATTGATGTTATCGTCCCAGGAAAAACCCCTTTGAACTAAAGTTATACAACTGGTAATGTTACTGAGGCCTCTTTCACACAAACGTTTTTTTTGTAAGTGTACAGGCCGTTTTTTCGCATTCCGTATACTGAACCAATAATTTCAATGGGTCCGCAAAAAAAACTTAAGTTACTCCGTATGCATTCCGTTTCCATATTTCCGTATTTCCGTTCTGTTAAAAGATAGAACTTGTCCTATTCTTGTCCGCATCACGGACAAGGATAGTACTGTTCTTTTAAGGGCCAGATGTTCCGTTCTGCAAAAAACGTAATGCACACGGATGTCATCCATTTGTTTTTGCAGATCAGTTTTTTTGCGGACCGCAAAACCATACGGTCGTGTGAAAGAGGACTCACGGTTTTGTTCTGAGAGAATCATCAGCCCTTCTCCTGAACTAGGTACATAGAGATATGAAGCTCCCAGCGTCCCATAAATGCTACTCTACAGTTTTCAAACCAGCACCTGGATCTGAACACTTTTGTAATTGCATGTAATTAAAAATGTATGATAGCTAGTTATTCAATGAAATCTATCTGTATAGCGCCACCTGCTGTTTGCTTTTTTCTAATTTCTCTGTCCTGCTCACTGAGATGGAAGCACATGCTCAGCTCCATCCTTCAGCTGCCACTAGCTGCAGCAGATAGGACATGCCCCCTAAGCTGCCAGCTTGATATAAATCTAGCAGAACAATTGTGACAGAATGTGGAGATCTCTGGATCCATGTGAGGTGCAGGGCTGGTTCTAGCTTTGTAAAAAAGAGGTTGTCATGTGCTAGACTATGTATGTTTTTAATTTTTTACATTAATTATGAGATAACCCCTTTAAATAAGGCAAGGTACCGGTGGCTGCAGGTGCCCTCTTGAATTTAACGGCATTGCTGTCCTCAGAAGTTGTCATGGTTGTCTGGGCTGAATGGAGAAGATGAGGAATGAGAACTGATCAGGGGAGAAGTTATGTAGAGCTGTATTCTCCTGTATGGCGCTGGCCACTACAGAGGGGGAAGTTTTGGGCAGTATTTTTGGGCTTGATTGTGGTATTTCATTCTGTTGGAGCCATGCTTTGTGCAACACTTTGGTAATGCTCGCCCCCTCTACTTGTGCTAGCCCCGCCACTCCCTATTCAACATGGAGCCACTTTAAGTTTTATATCCAGGGCCACTTTATGTTCCCAGTCCGTCCATGGAAGCTAACAGTGCACAGTAGCATCAAGAAGTGCACATCATAGCTGGAGGTGAGTCTCCTGTGCATCCATATATTACACGTCTAGAAAGCTCCAGTGTAATCTCCCGGGGAGGGGATGAGCTCCTGGAATCAGATGCTAATTGTTATTCTATCAAGGACTCGGCACCAGGAGAAACTTGAGTTGTGTGATCTTCCTCCACATGAATGTTAAGTTGTCATAAGGATTTAACCATTTCCCAGAGTGCTCTAATGTTAATCCATCTTCATTCTGCTGCTAAGCGCGACACTGACCGCCCGAGCAGATCCCAGGAGGGAAAAGAAAAAAGTGCACCCCACCGGAAACGACAGAGAAGTAAAAATATCAGAAAAACGGCATAGACGTCAGTCATGGGCTTCCATAGGATTGACAAAATTCTGATCAACCATTTCTTATTCATAAGAAATCTGCGTGACACCCTACATGACCGACACTAAGGCCCCTTCCAGACGAGTGTCACGGATTAGGTCTGGGTGCGTTCCGTATGCGTTCAGTTAAAAATGTGCGATTTCGCAAGCAAGTTTAATCAGTTTTGTCTGCCATTGCATTGAGTTGATGCGTTGTTTTCTCGTGGGTGCAATGCGCATTGATGCGTTTTTTAACGCGCGTGATAAAAAACTGAAGGTTTACAAATAACATCTCCTAGCAACCATCAGTGAAAAACGCATTGCATCAGCACCTGCTTACGGATGCAATGCGATTTTCACGCGGCGCCATTCACTTCTGTGGGGCCAGCGTTGCGTGAAAAACGCAGAATATAGAACATGATACGATTTTCACTCAACGCAGAACTGATGCGTGAAAAAAATGCTCATGTACACAGACCCATTGAAATGAACGGGTCCAGATTCAGTGTGGGCGCAATGCGTTCTCATCACACATTGCACCCGCGTGGAAAACTCGCCCATGTGAAAGGGGCCTAAATCTCTACCACTGTCCTTACTCGGCTTTCCCAGTCTGCCCAAATCAGCCGAGCTAGCAGGAAACAAGGAATGCGTCATTACATGACTAGGCAGATGTGATATAGAGAACGCTAGAAAAGCTGAGTGACAGACAATAAATAGTTGTCAGATAGATATATGATAGATAGATAGATAATGTGTAAAGATGAGCAAAGAGCTAGGAACTCTGGGAAGGCGGGATCACCCATATTGCCATGCATGCAGCCAATCAGGAGCCAGCCCTGTGATGTCACAGCCCTATAAATAGCCTCAGCCATCTTGGATTTTGCCATTTACCAGTGTACTTAGTACAGGGAGAGACATCAGCAGGCGCTAGGGACAGTGCCAGGAAAGACTTCATTGTGCTAAAAAAACAATTTACAAGTTCAGGGAAAGATTATTCAAGGTGTAGGGAAAGGATAGGGAGGAATCATTCCGCAGCATTTATGTTGAACAGGGTTCAGTAGGGGAGGTAACAGCCTGGGTAATAGGAACAATCCGATTACACCTTGCTGCACTGACTGGGGATACAAATTGCGAATCTACAGCTCTGTAATTCCAGCAAACTGTTCTTATTAGGGTGCAAGTGCTGTTTGATAAAGGCATTAACAGGGTTTATTACAAGGAAATATTTCAATGTCTTATTTGCCCTTGTGTGGTGCAGTTATTTGTTCTAAAGCATTTTTTTGGCTTGTATTAGTGGGAAAAAAGGGCTTATTATTCGTTGTAGGGTGAAGTGAGAAAATTACAGCCCTTTTTGTCTTGTATTAGTGGCAAAAGAAAAATATATTTGCCATTTAGCGGTGCAGTTATATGTTCTAAAGCCTTTTGTGGCGTATATAAGTGGAAGAATGAAAAATATATTTGCCGTTCAGCAATGCAGTTATCTGTTCTAAAGCATGTTTTGGCTTTCATGAGTGGGAAAAAAAGGGCATATTAGCTGTTGTGTGGTAAAGTGTGAAAATGACAGCCCTTTTTGGGATGTATTAGTGGCAAAAGAAAAATATATTTGCCATTCAGCGGTGTAGCTATATGTTCTAAAGCCTTTTGTGGAGTGTATTAGTGGCAAAAAAATATATGTACTGTATTTGCCGTTCAGCAGATTTTGGCGTGTATTAGTAGGGGAAAAGAAAAAGGGCTTAATAGCCGTTGTGTTTTGAACTGAGAAAGTTACAGTCCTTTTTGGTGTGCATTAGGCAAAAAATAAAATATTTGCCGTTCAGCGGTGAAGTTCCATTGTACTACAGCCATTTTCAGGGTGTATTAATAGGATAGATATGTACGTCCTATTAGCCGTTCTGCTGTGAGTTGTGATTGTTATAATTTTTTTTTTGGGGTGTATTAATAGGAAAAAGAATAAGGGAAAATTGAGGGGTACTTGTAGACTTCCTTCTGTATGAACCGAATTACGTCTATTAGCCATTCAGTAGTGAAATCTGTCTGTGGTACTGCCTTTTTAGGGAAAATTGGTTGGTTGCTGTAACTATGGTCAAGGACAATATATGTCCTTTACGGCCCACTGTTTCCTGCCCAGCCACACCAGCAACTTGGCCAGGTGACGCCGCTTCCGCCTCCATGTTCTCACGCCGTTGGTCCTGCGACAATGTCCGCCTCTGCCTCCACATTCTCCCCCGTGTCCTCAGCCTCCACTGCAGGGACAATTCACAGTGCTCTTCCAGCATACCACATGTGCAAGGAACGGCGGTGTCATGCTGTTCTGCACTTCGTTTGCCTGAGCAGGTCTGCACTGTTCCTCTGCCATGGCTGCTGTGGCAGGGTGGGGGGGTAGGAGCAGTTCCAGCTCCATCAGCAGCAACTTGAGTCTAGAGTCATTAATGAGCAGCTTTCTTCACCCGCCTAGTGAAGAAACTACTCACCAGCAGCAGCAGCTAGACCTGGAGCAGGACCTGAACCAGCAGACAGTGGCATACTTGGACAGCACCCTGCTACCCCACATTGCAGATCCACTGGACTACCGGATTTGTGGCTGCAGCTAGCTGAGTTTGCCGTGGAAAAGTTGTCCTGCCCATTCAGTAGTGTGACATCAGAGCGGGTTTTTAGTGCGGCGGGGGCCATAGTTACCTCAAGAAGAACTCTCCTGTCCAACCAAAATGTGGAGAGACTGACCTTTGTCAAGATGAATCAGGCATGGATCAGCCAGGATTTCCACACACCAATGCCTGATGCATCAGATTAGATCATCCAAGGTGCCACACCAACACTTTGACAAAAGAGACCGGTTTCTTCTGGCTACCTGCCTCAGCTACTATTCTGATGCTGCCACCCGTCTGATGCCACACATCAAATGCCAAGTGCTCCTTCTTTCACCCACCATCTTCAGGTGGTACTCTTATTGCCACCCACCTCCCTACTCTGTCACCTTGCCACTCTGTGGTCTCCTGATGCTGCTGTCACCTCCACACTATGTCACCTTGCCACTCTGTGGTCTCCTGATGCTGCTGTCACCTCCACACTATGGCACCTTGCCACTCTGTGGTCTCCTCATGCTGCTGCCAACTCCACACTATGTCACCTTGCCACTTTATGGTCTCCTGATGCTGCTGTCACCTCTACACTATGTCACCTTGCCACTCTGTGGTCTCCTGATGCTGCTGTCACCTCCACTCTATGTCACCTTGCCACTCTGTGGCCTCCTGATGATGCTGCTGCCACCTCCACGCTCTGCACACGGCTGGTGCACCTCCATGCTCTGTCATTGTGCCACTCTGTGGGCTCCTGATGCTGCTGCCACCTCCACACAGCATTTTTACTGACCAAATGCTGACCGAGCGACGGCGGATGCTCAACAGACAGGATGCTTTTTTGTAGGGTTATTGTTCTGAAGGATCAGAGGAAGGGCAAAATAATCAGTGACGTCAACAAAAACTTACTGCTGACACCCTCTCCACTCTGTCGGGTGGGGGGCTCTACTTGTATAAGTGTTTAATAGAACAGGTTCTGTAGACATCTATGTGGAATCAGCTGACGATGGTGTAAAAGGAGTGCGCTTCTTCTTGGCGCTAACATCGACCTGTAAGGCTGAGTTCATACTTGAGTTATTTGGTCAGTTTTGGCCCAGTGACTGCCCAAATAAGTGAAGTGTGCAGTGATTCTAAGAGCGACGCCTGTCATCTGCATGTCATACGGACTCACAGTATTATTTTACTACCTATGCGTGTTACTGCAAGGCACAGTTTTCTGCACCACTATACAGGCTCTCAGCAGCCAGGAAATAGCCGTTTTTAACTCGATTCGCCGCAAATAAATTCGTCCGAATCGAATTTTTTAAAAAGTCACTCATCTCTAATAATGTGCAATGGATATATGTACAAGACTCAGGTTCTCTTAAACGTACAGGAAAAAGAAATGGCAGCACCCCAACACTGGTTTACATGAAGAAAAACTGGTACTTGATTTACCCATATGTAGGCAACATTTCAGCTCATTTTTATCTATCCTCCCATATTTTATCAGATAGATATGAAATAGATAGATAATAGATAGATAGATAGATATGAAATAGATATTAGATAGACTGATTGATATATAGATAAATATGTGAGAGGTAAAGATAGATAGATAGATAGATAGATAGATAGATAGATAGATAGATAGATAGATAGATAATAGGTAGATATTAGAAAGATATAGATAGATAAACATGTAGATGATAGATAGATAGATAGATAGATAGATAGATAGATAGATAGATAGATAATAGGTAAATAGATAGATAGATAGATAGATAGATAATAGGTAAATAGATAGATAGATAGATAGATAGATAGATAATAGGTAAACAGATAGATAGATTCCATATTTAGCTTTTTTCTGTACATTTAATTTCTATGCTGATGTCACTAACCACAATAGGTGTAATTAAATGACCGTCCTCGTGGCAGTGACAGAATAACGTCGATTCAGCAAATGTCCGGCCTTGTATCTCAGCTGTCGAGATAAGGTGTTAAACTAATTAAATGTGCGATAATGTCTTTGTATCAATTACTTGTCAATCCAGCGGCAGCTGTTCTAATGCCTGGAGAAGCAGGAGCCCCTAGAAGTGGAAGCTGTCATATGTACCATTAACCCTTGGGTGCCTGCATGGCACCACAGTTATCATGAGACCCGCTGATGTTTCACCTAGGGCTGCTCCCTCTGGAACCCCGGTAGCTATACCATCAGTAATAGGCCACGTCTCTCCCCTGATATGAGCCTCTTTTTTTTGTGTAAGAAACCAAATTACTAAGCTAATTCTGACTTCATTTGCACAAAAACAACCAAAAACTGGCGTTCATGCTTTGCACCACATTATGTGTTTAGATGCTTTTTGCGGCTCAAATGGGTGTGGCTTAGACGATAATGGGTGTGGCTTAGCTGGGAAGGGATGTGGCTTAAGGGGGTTGTCCCATGAAAAATATTCTACAGTTTTCAAACCAGCCCCTGGATCTGAATACTTTTGTAATTGCATGTAATTAAAAATTTTGTATAGACGCTGAGGTATTCAATAAAATGTATCTGTATAGCGCCACCTGCTGTTTGTTTATTTCTTATTTCTTTGTCCTGCTCACGGAAAAGGCCGCACGTGCTCAGTTTCATCCTTAAACTGCCTCCTGAGCTGTGATAGGGACAGCACGCACACGCCCCCTGAGCTGCAGCTGAAAGGACACTCCCCTTGAGCTGCAAGCTTGATATAAATCTAGCAGAGCAATGAATGGGGAGATCTCTGGATCCATGTGAGGTACAGGGCCAGTTCTAACTTTGTTAGAATTAGATGGTCATGTACTAGATGATGTCTGATTTTCATTTTTTACATTATTCATGGGATAGCCCCTTTAATAGGCTCCAAAATTGCAGCAACATTTTGGCTCAAAGTAAGCCAACCAATAGATGGTGCAGAGGATCTAAGGTCGCACCAAATTGACCACCCGGCAGGAGCCCCTTAGGTAAATTTGGCGCACAGGATTAGTAAATCTGCCCCATTCTTCTCTCCATATACCTGCATCATAAACCTTGGAGCCTGAATGGGATCCATTGGTCCTGTGGAGGGCATCGCCCCCTGAGTGTGAAAGCAATATACAAGGTTCTTCTCCCCAATCCCTGTGGGGTCATCGACGAAGCGCCAAAATGACAACCCGATAGTAAATCATAGCAGCTCTAATGCAAAAAAAAAAAAAGTCAGTGCAAGCTGCTGTCTCATTGGAGGCCGGCCATTGCTGCCCTTTTGCACTATATTCAGAATAACCCTGGAAGCTGTATCAGATAATTGACCCCTAATTACTGTGCATGTAGATTAGAGCCCCCAGACGTCACTATCCTGGGAACAAGGGACTTATTAAAGGGGCGGTAGGGTTCATAAAGTGAAGATGGCTTGTTAATATTGATGCCAGTCAATAGCGCCCAGCGCGTCCATTTCGGAGAGGCATATGCTGAGAGCGGGGGGTCCCTGCCTGCAGTGACGGGAGACATTGGCCTACTTTGCAGCGGCACAGTCGGGGACAGAATTTACAACCTCTGTAGACAGGCCGTGAAATCTCCTCTGTCAGAGCTAAATGGGGAGGTTTTATACACCCATTTCAGCCTGCGCTTGTTAAATGAGCACATCTGTCAGCTGAGCGGAGAATCTCAAAGGCCTTTCGGGCTGGGTTTTCCAACTCTAGTAGGCCTACTCCACAAATCAATGTCTTATTCCATTTCAGACGCCTCCTAGCCGAGCTCTACCTCCATGGTCCCCTTCTGCGGGGGAACTGAGCGCCGTCATAGCGAGAGCGGACCTCTCACTTCATTCTGGAGGCTTATGAAATATTCATTCTGCCAGGCGGCATTAAAACCTGAGCAGCCATGCAATGGACATGTTTCATAAGTAGGGAAAATTAAAAAGAGAAGCCTTGTTAAACTGTTCAATTGAGTGACACAAATGAACGAGGCCAGGGAGAATGGCAAGGCTCATAAATAAAAGCCTCATGGAGACCTTTGGGGGGAATTCACACGCGGCAGACATTTCTACAACTGTTCCGTCCACTTGTATGGGGCTTGCAGAGCCCTATGGACAGGTTGCAGAAATGACCTCTTTCTGGTGCATTGAAAAGGTTTTCAACATTTTTTTTGTAACAAAGCTGCCTTGTGTGGACATATCCTAAGGCCCCGTCCACATTTCTGTTGTTTCACTGACGTCCGCATTTTCCACGGACAGCACACGTACCCATTGATTTAAATGTGTCTGTTGACATTTCAGCATTTTTTACTGACTGGGGGTCAGTAAAAAAAGTTACGGGGACATGCACTACTTTGATTTGTGATGCGGAGTCTATGGGTCCGTGAAAATCACTGACACACATCCGTGTTGTGTCCATGGTGCGTCCGTTTTTCACTGAAGACCAATAGGAGATTCTTTGGAAACGAATTTTCAGCTGAGCAACGTCAGTGAATTACGGATGACACAAGGATGCTAAATATGTACACACGGACTAAGGGTCCATTCCCACGTCCGCAAGTTGTGTCCACATCCGTTCGGCAATTTTGCGGACCCATTCATTTTCTATGGGGCCGGAACAGACACTATATGCTGTCCGCATCCGCATTTCTGGATTGGCAAATTCCGTTCCCGAAAATAATAGAACATGTCCTATTCTTCTCCGCAATTGCGGACAAGAAAAGGCATTTTCTATTATAGTGCCAGCAATGTGCTGTCCGCAAATTGCGGAACGCGCATTGCCGGTGTCCGTTTTTTTTAGATCTGCAGTTTGCGGATCAGCAAAACACTTCTGGACGTGTGAATGGACCCTAACTGCGGATCCTTCGCAGACAGCTTCACGGATGAAACACGTACGCTTTTTTTTTCATCTTAAGTTATCTAAGTTTCCAATCATGGTAAGGCCTCATGCACACGGCCATTGTGCGGCTGTTCCGTGCATTGGGGACCGCAATTTGCGGTCCCCAATGCACGGGCAACGTCCGTGGTATGGCCCGGACGGATCGAGATCCATTCTACTTGAATGGGTCCGGGATCTGTCCGCACCGCAAAAAATGTAAATATGTCTGTGAAGCGGGGAGCACACGGCTGGTGCCCGCATATTGCGGACCCACTGTTTGCGGGCCGCAATACGGCCACAGCCGGGCAACGGCCGTGTGCATGAGGCCTAAAATAGCTGCCTGACAACCACAAATGGCTATCTTTAGTTTTCCTGCAACGCTTGTCAGCAGTTTTCATTTTTAACACACCTTGAAAGGGTCTTCCAGGTTCACACAGCCATTATGTAACCACATTATTAGAGGACCTGTCAACTCTCCTGACTTGTCTGTTTTTAGTAAACACTTGTACTCCTTTTAATTTAACTCTGTGTTGTTCCTCTGTTATTCCTCCTAGAAATGTATAAATACATTGACAACGCAGTGTTACCAGTTCTGAGTGGGTCCCTACAGGGGACAATCAGTGCAAGCAGTGCTAGAATTTGTATACACACACTCCCTTGACCGGGGGAATGGAAAAAAATGCCAATTTCTTTATACATTTCTAGGAGGAATGCCAGAGGAACAACACAACATAGGAAAATATTTTCCAGAACTGTTCATCTGCAGAGTTTATCTTAGGCCTCTTGCACACAGCTGTTGAGGTTCTGTTGCCGTATTGCGGCCCGCATACGGCAGGTCCGCAATACGCGGGCACTGGCCCGTGTGCACTCCGCATCACAGATGCAGACGCAATCACTTAAATGGGTCCACAATCACGGAGATGCGGAACGTAAGCATGGATTGGAACCCCATTGAAGCACTACGGAGTGCTTCCTTAGAGTTTCTGTCCGTGCCTCCGCACTGCAAAAAAATAGAACTTGTTCTATTTTTTTGCGGTGCGGACAGATCACGGACCCATTCAAGTTGAATGGGTCTCTATCCGTCCTGGCCGCCGCACGGATATGGCCTGTGCATTGGGGACCCCAAATTGCTGTCCCCAATGCAAGGAACAGAACCACAAGAGGCCTTAGTGTTGGGTTGAACCGCCCTTTAAGCAGATTTACACCCCTTACCTTCACTCTTTTTCAGCCAATGCAGTTTAGATACCGGAGGAGTAGAAGTAGAAGTCTTTATTTTACACTTTCCCTCCATTATGATCCCCCACGAATTAGCGTAAAAAAGGCATCAATAACGGCGCAGTGTGAACCTGCCCAACCTATCATATGAAAGTTACATGGTCTGAATCCATCTCCTGTCTCATCACATTGTTGTGTTTCTTCCTCATGCTTTACACTGCAGCACTACTTATCAGCACCTGGAAAAAAGAGTTGTCATAAACTGCAAGCCACTAGGCTGCCAATGAGGAAAACAAGATTTTCAGGTAAAGACCTCAATATGGAGGATCTTGAAGATCTTTAAACATTTTTACAGCTCCCAAAGACTTTTCTGTCACGGAGGAAAATATATCGACAAAAAGCAACCACGGAAGACACATAATTAAGAGAAATAGCAACCAAGCCTCTCACTGGCCAGATACCGTCCTAAGACAGCACCTGCCTAGTGCCAGGCAGTGCCTGTGGAATCCACACTTATCCCGCTGCGTAGTTAAATATTTAAAAGTGTAAGAAACTATGGAGGGGGTTGTAGTAGCGCAGGTGTAATCCAAGACGTGATGTTGAATCCTTTCTACTTCTCAGCATGCAAGATGATCTAGGACTGAGCATGGTTTCTCTACCTTCACAAACACTGGATTTTCTACAATGACTTAAACAAAGCTCCACATGGTTATTGTGCTGCATAAAAACAATTAAATAGATGTAAAGGAAAAGCTATGCTCACCTGCGCAGCCAATTGTTTCCAATGCAGCTAAAATTAAAAAAAGAAAGCAACTTTGCAAAGTCTCTCTTTAAAAAAAAATGCTACAGTGTTGTGTATGCAGGTCCTATGCAGATCTTTATGTTTCCGTGGTGACAGACTACAAACAAACCCTGTGTAGTCTGATTCTGCCGTCCTCCATCTGCCCTCATTTCCTGCTGTCTGCAGGCGAATGAGCAGATGGAAAGAGGGAACATAAGTAGGTCATTCTTTGACTCAAATGTGGACTGGTGGGGGTCCTCATTCTTGGGATCGGTGGTTGAACTTCACTTATCACGCTCTGAAGACATGTCTTAGGCCTCATGCACACGACCGTTGTTTGTCCGTTCCGTTTTTTTTCACGGATAGGATGCTTCCCCATTCATTTCAATGGGTCCGTGAAAAAATTATCCCCATCCGTGGTCCGTGTTTACATTCCGTCAAAAAAATAGAGCATGTCCTATTTTTTTCACGTTTGCGGACAAGGATAGGCATTATTACAATGGATCTGCCATAAAAATGTATCCGCCAAAAAAAAACGGTCTGTCATCCATTTTTTTGGGCGGATGCAAAATTTGGGGATGGAACGGAAGCGGACACAAACAACGGTCGTGTGCATGAGGCCTTAGATTAGGTTCACACTTTTTTGAAAAAAGATACTGCCAATAAGAGTTGCAAATCTATCAAAAAGGTATACCTCAGCCTGTTCTTTTTTTAAAGGGACTCAATGAATTGTTATTTGCTGGCAGTGGCCCACATACAGGGGAGTGGGAACATAACAAAGCCCTCCAACAGGAGGACTTGATGCTTATCTGCACCTATCTCCTCTCCATGATCCTTGGGTTACTTCCCTACAGCCTAATTTGCTGACCTGTGGAGAGGCAATCATAAGAGATGGACCTGGGCCCACTCCCTCCAGGGGTCATCTGTACCTATTATGTTCTTTGGGTTATTTTCCTACGGCAAAGGGTCAGCAACCTTCTGCACTGCTGCTGTTGTCAAACTAAAATTTCCAGCAGGGACACTTGCTTAGCTATTATTATATATAATTATATATATATATTATTATTATTATTATAACTCCCATAGAAGCGGAACATTCTGGGAGTTGTAGTTTCAGAACAGCTAGAGGCGGTTGCTGATCACTGCCCTATACCCTATGGAGAGGGGATTTCTGCACCTATTTAAATAAGGGATGGAGCAAACCTTGGGCTGGACCTCCAGTCATCAGGGGCCCCATAGTGGCTGCATGGCTGCTTTTAAGGTTTATGCACCGGACGTATTGTACATATATCCAATATATACTGTATCGATTGCTCAGCAGTAATGTATGGGACAATGTAGTACATTATATCCGCTTGGTGATGCTCCTATGCATTTTTTTTTTTTTTCAAACTTCATGGTTCCATGTGTACAGCAACCAAAATACCTACAGTACAGTAAATGCTATCACCACATAACCTGCAATGAAGGGGTAAATGGCCTCAGATCAGCAGAACCGTTCGTGTGGAGGGAGCCGGGAGCTTTCATGAAGCCTTAATAAAAATTGATCTTTTTTTTTTTTCTCGCCCTTTTTTGCAGCAGTTAGAAAATAGGCTTGTAGCTCAGCTGTTATATTGGGAGAAGTCTATGGGAGTAAATGACAGATGGAATCATAAACACGTTTGATCTTGGATTCAAGCTTTGCCAAATATTAAGCACAGGCCTGCAATCCCTTTATTTTTTTTTTTTTTTTTTTTTTTTTATACAGGGACCGAGGTTATGATATATGACATGTCCAAACTTTAAAATAAGGAAATTACCAGAGAAAATGATTGCAATAAATTTTCTAAGTATAAACGTTGATTATTTTTCGATTTTCATTCAGAACATATTTTGGAGCAAATGGCATTTGGCACTGTGCTATGGGGAGGGGGACTGGAAGGGGGAAGGAGGGAGGGGGGGGGGTCCTTTTTTTTTTTTTTTAACCCCGAGCCCTAGAGGTGTACAATTTATGTAATCTGCGCTTGGAAAATGAATTGGGTAATTTATTGGAAAACAGAAAGTCCTAAAGATTGGATCAGCATTGCCTACCCTGACTCCCCCTATCCATCAAGTTCCAATTAACAGGCCAGCCGGAGAGGCCTTTAATGGCTTTCCAATCTAGTTGCCTGATAAACCCATCAATTCCTCTGGGAGAAATTAAGAAAATCGACCGGCCTTTGGCGTTGTAGTGTCATTCCTTTCTGCAACTATATGTCAAATTAAAAACACAATTAAAATTTAAACTGTTTCAATCAGGGGCTGCCCTCCAACCTATGTTTCACTTAATAGAAGTTTGATGAAAATCTGATGCTTGCTCTCTATCAACAGGAAGCTCGGAAGAAGCTGCGGGGGGTGTCAGGCTCCCGCACTACAAGTGCAGCCCTGGACAGGGAGATACAGGGTGGAGGCTGCAGAGTTACCATATTATGGCACCAGTTTGGCAGGGGGGATGAGGACAGCACCAGGCGATGAAGGGGTTAAACCCCATTGATTTGAATGAATGGCCTCTGTCCGCTAATGATGGCATGGGACACTGATCCACAATTAACCTGAAGCCAAGGACAATTGCAGGGAATTATAGCCCGGGACGTTATAATGCACCAATGGATCGTCCCCTCTGCCTGATTTACATCAATTGATCCCTTATAAATGGATCCGTCCTAAGTTCATCATATGTAAAAATAACCTCTCCCTTTTTTGCATCTGTGACACTATAACTCCCAGCAATCCCTGCATGTTGTACCGCAGAAGAGCGTTGGGAGTGGTAGTGACACAGATGCAAAAAGAGGCACATTAGGGGTCATATCTCATAGCCTAAAGCCTTTCTAGGCTATGGTTGCTTTCCCACGGATTCCGGAGGATATATCGTCAGTATTGTCGTCAGTATTGCTTCAGTATTTCATCCAGAATTACATGCGTTTTCCTTTCTTCCTGCATTTTTGATGCACTGCCATAGACTATAATGGGCGTTTGGCAGCAAATACCCAGAAAACTTGGACACGCTGCCTATCTCAAATAATGCCGCAAATTGTACGCCCACGCGAATATCCCTATTTATTAACATTAGCAGTGGGTTCCGGTCAGCGGCGTAGCTAACGGCTCATGGGCCCTGGTGCAAGAGTTCAGCTTGGGCCCCCCTTCCCTCAGTGCTTTGTGTGTCTTCTTATGCGGCACAAGGGTCTATGGGCCCCCTCAGGCTCCTGGGCCCGGTAGCGACTGCTACCTCTGCACCCCCTATAGCTACGCCCCTGGTTCCAGTACATAAAACCCGGGCCATATACAGATTGCAAATACGCTTGAGTCGTGTGAAAGCGGCTTATGGTACATTTTTTGGCAGAGTAGGCTGGGTCTGCCTTACCTGTCTGCATTAATTAAAGGAATCCTAGTCGTAGTCAAATGTGATAACTGTGGTACGCTTCTCCAGGAGGATGAGTCCAAAAGTGCTCAGGACTAGTGTTGAGCGAACTTGTTTTTTAAGTTCGGAGTCCAAAGTTCGGGTTCGGGTTATCAAAGAATTCCGTTATGGTCTGTGGTAGTGGAATCCATAACGGGATTCTTCGATAACCCGAACTTTGGACGCAGAACTTAAAACACAAGTTTACTCAACACTACTCAGGACCAGTATTCGAGCTCATGCACTTGAGCGCCATTCGTAATGCAGTGAACAGTACTAAACCATATTGAGCAGTTGTAATCATACCTGGTCCCTGCTGCTGGGTTCCAGCTCCATCGATGCCCCACAAGCTCTGCAGGTCCTAGGTATCCCGTCGTCAACATCCAGTTTGGCAGCCAAAGACTGGCCGCAGCAGTGACATGTCACCCATGCATCATGTCACTGGGTCACGCCAGTATTTGGCTGCAGTGGTTACAAGACCCACCTCAAACTGGATGTTGACGCGAGTAGAACCTGCAGAGTCAGTGGTGGAGCCGGAACCCAGCAGAGTGGATCAGGTAAGTATGATTACCATTGCAGGACCAGCCACACTGGGGGTCAGTAGAAAAGGTCCCCTGGGGTGTACAACTTGATTAGGGTCTGGCTGCACGACGAACGACGCGTTGCAGTCACCACATGTGGTATGTCACATTCGAAATACATCATATGAAATGTCACGCGACTTTCATGTCGTGAGACAGGTTGCCGTGTAGCCGACCCTTAGGCTAGGTTCACACGACGACATTTGTCGCGCGACAAAAAGTCGCACTATTGTCGTGCGACAATTTTTATAATGATAGTCTGTGGTGTCGCACTGCGACATGCAACATGCTGCGACTGCGACGCGACAGTCGCAAAAAATCCATTCAAGAGGGGTTTTTCTGCGACTGTCGCGTCGCAGTCGCAGCATGTCGCATGTCGCAATGAGACACCATAGACTCCCATTATAAAAATTGTCGCGCGACAATAGTGCGACAAAATGTCGCGCAACAAATGTTGCAGTGAAGTTGTGCCCTATTTGTCGCGCGACTTGTTGTCGCGCGACAAATGTCGTCGTGTGAACCGAGCCTTAAGATTCAATGTAGAACTCATCAGATTTGCAGATTTTATTACTCAAACATTCCCTTCCGTCTCCACTCAGGGCTCATGCACACGCATGTATTTTTATTCCGTTTCTGTTTTTTACAGGTCCGTATGCAGAACCATTAATTTCAATGGGGCTTGAAAACAAAAACGGAAATGACTCCGTGTGCATTCCATGTCCGTTCCGCATGTCCATCCTTATCTGTTTTGCAGACAAGGACAGGCATTGTTAAAATGGATCCTCAAAAAACGGATACAACACAGACGTCACACGGATGCCTCCCTTTTTTTTGCTTATCGGTGTTTTGTGTCGTTTCCCTTTGGCATGCTACAGGAATATTGCAGGTTTCTGATGCCAGAACTGATCCCATGGTTTTCTATAGGATTGATTCCTGCATTAGGTGCATTTGTAACGTGAGATGTGCGTCGGACAGAAAAAAAAACGCAGCCTGCAGCGATTGTCCAGCTATGGACCGATGCACAAAAAATGACCTCTGCGACATAACACAACTAGCCGGACACAATTGAACTCATTATGGGAAATCCACTAAAACTAGAGCTCTCAAGGCTTCAGGCTTTCCCAATATAATAAAATATAATCAATCATTTAATAATTAGCAATATTGTTTCTTATTATGCATAACATCTATATTTTATAAGACCATGAATATACTTTTATCTCTATCTCCTATTAATTGCAGTTTTACATAGACAACAATGGCTGGTACAACCCCTGGGGGCGCTCCCCTACTGTCGCACTACAACTCCCAGCAGTCTCTCCCTCCAGATCACTCTGGTACTTGTAGTTCTGCGCCAGCAGCTGAGCTCTGATTCCCCTGAGCCTGTTCTAGAGTGGACTAATGAAGTGGCATTTCATCTTCATTTCCCTCAGAACAATGCAGGTGTATCACAGGCTCAGCCCCCACATCCCCCCCCCCCTCTTGAAATGATTTAAGAAATCTAATCTAATATGTATAGAAGACAGAAGTGTATTTAGCTTGGAATGGAAACGTTTGGTGGCTGCTGTTGGAAGGTCATCACCATGGGATGAGTTAGTGAGGGGCTCTCAGGGATGGGGGGTGCACCATTTAACTAAGTGCAAATCACAGCAGAGGATCCAGCAGAGCAATGTGCTGCATGTCACCCCCCATGGGTGCTGCCACCCCTGCAGTGATATTTCCCTAAACTTGTTCATCTAATAACACTCATGAAAGGCTCATTTGGCAGTTTGAGAACAAACCAAGGTCACTAAGTGACAGCAAAGCACAGGAACAATAGATTCATTTGAAACAATATTTTACAGACATTTTACGATCAATATGGACTGGAGCATTATGCTGCAGCAATCTGTTAATGTTTCTTAATGGGCTTCTCATTCTGTTTGCACACTGCCATGCAAGTCGATAGCAAAAAAAAAAAAAAAAGTGTAATTATTTGCAAAGGCATTGCTGTATTAGAGGTGTACAGACATACATTGCACATGCATACACTGTGCAGATGACATGCATGCTTACAGGCCAGCTCATCAGTGATAATGAGGACTGCTAATAGTAAGGACCATTCAGGGACACGTTTTCTATGGCATTATTACAGGCAGCATTAGTTGTGATTAGGAGAATGACCAAAACTGTGTGATGAACTATTGGGAATCAATGTGCAATGTCTACTTATGGAATATCCACTCTTGAAGGGCAATCAACTAAATCCACTGTCATGGGGCATTCATGTGTGCACAGCAAATTGTATACAAGTCCTGACTGTAAAATATATAAAATGCTGGGTTCAATGTATAAATGTATAAAATGCTGCTCAACTTGGGGGAGTCTTATACAAGCACACGTACTGATGTGAATGATCCATGTGTGAGATTGTGTATGTGTATGTGTGTGTGTATGTATATATATATATGTTTGTATGTGCATATATATGTGTATGTGTGTATGTATATATATATATATATATATATATATATATATAAAATGTGTGTATGTGTTTGTATGTGTACATATATGTTTGTGTATGTATATATAACATATAAATAATGTGTGTGTATGTATGTGTATATATATATAATGTGTGTATGTGCATATACATGTGTGTATATGTGTATATATGTGTGTGTGTATGTGTTTGTATGTGTACATATATGTTTGTGTATGTATATATAATATATAAATAATGTGTGTGTGTATGTATATACACATACACATACACACACATATATTTATGTGCCTCTATGTATGGATGTATATTTTTGTATATATATACACACACACATATTGTGTCTGTATGTGTATATGTGTGGATGTATATTTTGTATTTCTGTTTTTGTGAGGGAGGAGGAGTTTCATTCTTTAATTATCCATGACATACAGGTTGGAGGGAAGTAGGACATGCTGTTCTTGTGAAGAGAGAAGTTCTCTCTCTAATATCCATATAATATAATGTGATTGTAGGAGCCTCCTCCACTAATATGCCTGATGTGCATTGATTAATTAATAACTACCTTCAGAGTGAAGCATCATGTGTGTACATCCTGTGTGGTCCATAGATTACACATTGAGAAGAAAAGACCCAGAGATCATGAAAGAGAGGAAAAAAGAGGCATAAAACAGTGAGAGCAAAAAGAAGAGAGTGAAGAGGAGAAGAGAGAATAAGAGACAGCAAGACAGAGAACGAGGGAGAAAGAGAGAGAGAGAGAGAGAGAGAGTAGTGAATAACAGAGAGAAGACAAACTTGAAAAAAAGACAGAGGGACAATGAGAGAGAAAGAGGAAGACAGGGGAGAACTGGAGAGTGGACCACTGAGCTGACACTCTCTGGGTCCTGGCCATGTACACATCACATACTGTATATTACACAGACCTGCCCCCAGATACTGAATGCTGAATATCTGCATTCTGTATAATATACAGAAGGAGGTTTAACTCTTTAACCTCCATACAAGGAGCCTATGCCATCCCATTCCATCTCTACCTTTACTCTGTATTGTAGACTCAAGGAGCAGCTGATTTCAGCTTTTTGGCCTCCATAAGAGATACTTCAGGTCTGAAGACACATACTACACCTTGACCTGTTAACAGTGAACTCTGCTGAGACCCCCCCCCCCCCCCCCAGCATGTGTATATTGCACTCTATGTGGCATATATATTGTATACTGGCAGTGAGACATGGAGTTTTAACCCTTCACTCCCCCCAGGAGCCTGGCTAATATCCATGACAGGGATCGGTTTCCCTGTGCAATTATTTCATTATCTGACTGTGTGCAGCATGCCATAAATCCAGTGGTGATTGCTCTCCTCTCTCCTCCCAGCCGATTTGGGATGTTCTCCGCTAGGAAATCCTTTCCAGCAGATTGCAGTCAGTGATAAGGAATTGGAGCATTTGGGACAGCAGGGGTTAAGCCTGCACTGCCCCCCCCCCCCCCCATAAGTGATCTCCTGCACCCATGGCTGGGAGATGCCACTGACCTGCACTGGTTGGTGAGGCTCCTGTGTGCCCAGGTCCTGGAGGAAGCTGCAGCCAGGTGTGCAGGGTGTAGTGTCAGCATCTGGTCCTCTGCTGTGTAATGCAAGTGAATGTGGAGGCTGGAAATTTATATATTTCTCTGCTGTTTGCTATACAAAGAGTCGGAGTATTTACTATCAAATAAAAGAAATACATGTGTGTTGTGAGTGCAAACAGCCAAGCGAGATCTGCTCAGTCTGATACCAAACACTGGACATGGCCAATGCTGCATTTTCATAATTGCAAACAAACGCTCAGATTTAAAAGTCAAACTCCAAAGAAATCAACACAAGTGTCCGGGGACTTATTCACAGATTGCCAAGGAAAATGCACCGCTTGACTGGATTGCCCACATCAAAGGCTAATAAAATGGGGCAGGAAGGGCACAGAGAGCATCCAGCAAGGCGCATGCCATCCTGTGCCAGCTCTGGAGAGGGCACAGCAATGGATTCCAAATCATTGGCATGTCTAAACATCAATATCAAACTTTATAGAACCCATGCTGCCAGGGCATCCATGGGTAGGGGGCATGGCTGTTGGTGGGTGCATTGGCAGACTCAGTGCCATGGCAAGGCTTAGCATTACGCATGGCATTCCTTTTATCACCCAAAAAAGGTCTAAAGATAAAACTTCATTTGGCACAGAGCATTATGCCAGGACTGGAACCTTCATTGTACTTCATTCAGGGCATAGCTTTATAGATCAGGCCACCTTGGCATGGACATTATGGCACAACGTTACCCAGAGAGCTCTGTGCCATGAAACTTGGCATTATTTGGCACATGGCATTATTATGGCTAATCCTCAAAAATCTTAATATTATCCGCGGCATTTCATCCCCTGTGACAGTAACATACAACTAGAGGATCATCTGGACTATAAAGCTTTCCAGGCGATGCCACCCTGGCATATCCTAATAACCTGCCTTACAAAAGGTATGGGGAATGTGGCACATGGCATTATTATGGCTAATCACCAAAAATCTTAATATTACCTGTGGCATTTCTTCCTCTCTGCTGCTACAGACAGATGATAGGAACATAAAACCAGAGGATCAGCTGGAATATAAAGCTTTCTAGGCGATGCCACCCTGGCATCACCTAATACACTGCCTTACTAAATGTATGGGGAATGTGGCAAAAAGAACAATAAAAAAAGTAAATTAAATAATTTAAAAATCAAGCATGATATTGACTGCCCTGTGCTTTTAAGCTAAGGGGACAATGCCAAAACCATAGCAGCAGCTTGATATATCCAATGTAAAACTTGGTATGCGGTGCCACCAGGGCACCATGTTGTGGCACAGTCCCTTACCATTTCTGGGTGCTGTGGCACAGGGAAGACACTCAAAGTAAATAGCAGCATCACCCATATTGCCTTTACCCTCTACCCAAGATATAATATAAGATCGGGGCATCTAGAAAGGCATCAAATACTGCCTGTGCCATTCGCCCACACTGTGCCATGTGCCATGCTCCGTGCCAATTGCGCACTTTAAACATTAAAGCTCCCTTTGAGACCCCTCCCTTCCATGCAGAACATGGTGAGGATGAGCTCGGGATTCAACTTTGCTGTATATTCTTCATGTAATTACATTTCTCCAGGAGAAGAAGAAGAAGAAGAAGAAGGAGAAGAAGAAGAAGAAGGGGCAGCTGTTTGCTTTACCCATCCCGAATCTGCACCAGTGTTGTCTCTTTGGAGCGCACAATGATTTCTGCTGTGAAGGCTCCCCTTTGTTCCAGTAATTGTTTAATTGGCTGCATTCAGGGGATGTGGATGCTGCACACAGGTGGGGGAATCCGGCCTCCTCAGACGACCCCTTTCCTAATGCCCCTCATTTACTAGTTACCACTCCAGCTTCACCAGCGCAGGAAACGTCCCCCATAATCACAGCAGCTAATGGCGGGGTCATTACCAGAGAACAGCCCTTAATGCAACCTGGAGGAGAAGAAAGACAAGTCCCTGTGCAGACGTGTGCCTGCAAAACAAGATGCCGGCGGTTTTTTACTTAAAACATTTTAAAGTATTTTATAATATTTTACTATTATTAAATTTACTAGGGTGTGTGTATATATATATTACACATACAATACATATACATGTACGCTAGTCTATATCGATCTGTTATCTATTTTCCCTTTCTTTTTCTTTCTTCCTTCCTTCCTTTCTTCTTTTTCTTTCTTGCTTTCTTAATGTCTGTATATCTACTGTACTCACAACAGTACAACAGCTTGGTCATATAAACCATCAGTATCTATCTATCTATCTATCTATCTATCTATCTATCTATCTATCTTGTCTGTTTTTTTTAATTATCTATTTATTATCTATCTATTTATATCTATATTTGTATGTCTACCTATCCATCCATCTATCTATCTATCTATCTATCTATCTATCTATCTAGTGTATCTGTCTTTTTATTCATTTATTATCTATCTATCTATCTATATTCATAGTTTTATGTCTATCTATCCATCCATTCATTATTTATCTGTCTATCCATATCCATGTATCTAGTTATCTGTTATCTATCCATCAGTGTATCTTTCATCAGTCTATCTATCTATCTATCTATCTATCTATCTATCTAATATCTATCTATCTATCTATCTATCTATCTATCTATCTAATATCTATCTATCTATCTATCTAATATCTATCTATCTATCTGTCTATCTATTTATCTATCTATCCATATCTATGTATCTAGTTCTATCCTATCCATCTACCATCAGTCTATGAATTAATATTTGCACAATGTAGAAGGTGGATTCGTTCAGCAGCTCAGCACAGAAGATGCAATTTGTCTTCATCCTAGTAAAGCTCTAGGAGACACTTACCTGTGGTACCTGGTAAGTCATCCACCCCTGGCAGGTGCAGCTTGGTCCCTGAGCTCCACCATGCCCCCCAGTATCTCCCAGTATCTCCCATTGCTGGGAGCAGAACCGAACCTGTTCTGGCAGGAGCCGCTGCTGACAATTGATACAATAACACTCATCGGCTCGTTCTGGTTACAACCTCCTTGTAATTCACCTTCTCGCAAAGACTGGAAAAGTCAAGGAGCGTTTTGCAGCCACTAAACCCTAAATAAAGAAGTTATTTTTCTCCTGATTTGGTAACATGTGGATAATCTCTGTGAAATCTGGCGCGTGTTTGGGATTGAAACACTTTAATGAGCTCCCTCTGACTTGTCTGGGAGTTGGTATTGCAAACAGTGGACGCCTCCCCATGTTGTCCCATACACAAGGGCAGCATATTTTGACTTCAAATATGAAGGTTTAGTTTCCAGCTGGGTCACATGCCAGGGGGGAGATCTGCAAATAAACGCTACATTTCAAAGTCTTCAGCCTGCTTTGAAATCATTGAACAAAAACAAAGACACAAATTGATACTAAGAGTTTAATACTTCTCTCCTGATCTCATCTCTATCATCATCACAAGAGCAGAGGCTCTGCCAGGACTGAGGGTGGGAGGCCTGGGAGCAGGCACCAGAGCCAAGAGCAGGAACACGTCCACCCTGCTGTCCTGTCTACACAACACGCAGGCTCCCCTAATGGCATTTCTTAGAATCGTTAATTGGAGGTGTGAAAATATTTAGGAAAATAATAATAATAATAATGTAAAATGGAAGAAGGGATCTCCATTACCTTCTATGGAGGCAAGGCTGAACCTCGTCCTCCTCCCAGGGACAGATGGCTGCAGAATTAGTTCCCCTCTGCTACATTCACTCAGGATGGCTGATAGATTTTTATTTGGATCTTCTTTAGGTAGGTAAGCACAGGCATTCACTACGGATCTTCACCCCATCAATTGTACTGATGAAATGTATCCAGGAGGGGGGGAATGGTTTAGGTGCATAAAGCTGGTGGCAGCTGATCATCCAGGGGGAAATAAAAAGATGATAGTGGTGATGGGGGAGAATGGTGGTGGTGGTGGTGAGGACAAAAATGAGAGCAATAGCAATAAAAGGGATGAGGCAGAAGTAGTAAGGATGAATAAGACACTACTAGTCATCATCATCATCATCATCATCATCATCATCAAATTCTGGTGCAAAATAACAACAGCTATAATAACTATGATATTCAAATCAATAAAGAATAATAGAGAATGTTACTAGCACTTCTACTATTATTATCATCAGTATTATTATTATTTATAATACTACTACAACTAATAATAATAATAATGATGATGCCAATATTTAGAAAAAAATATAAAATATCAGTAATATTATGATCATTATAAAGTGTCAAATAGTAGTAATCATAATTCTGATAATTATTGATAACTACTTATAGTACCACTACTATATATATATCTGTGTGTGTGGAAGTATATATATATAATTGTCTAATATAATTCTAGTAATTATTACTATTGTAAAATGTCAAGCTACTAGAAATAATAAAATGTTTTTAAATAATATATATATATACTAAGTATTAAGTATTTAATTGAAATCATATAATACATAATAAAAAATAAAAAGCATTATAATGCTGCTGCTACTTATTACCATATGATTCTACTACTAGTAATTGCCAAATGTTACTACAACGAATACTACTATTATTACTGCTATTATTATTATCGTTATTATTATTATTATTATTATTATTATTATTATTATTAATTAGTGTACTACTTTCAGGAATTAGAAGAGAAAGAAGACTCTATAGCTCTAACCCTTCCATTTCACTATGATTTGTAACTTGCACATAAACGTCTTGACTTAAAATTCACTGCTAAAAATCTCGATTTAAAATGACAATAAAATGTAGCTAGTGAGAATTTTATATGATAATAATAATTATTATTATAACTTTTTGAAGACACATGGATACAGTCACCTCTACATAAAACAGCACGTTCTGCCCCATGTACCAAAGAAAGGAAGACACAGACAAAATAAGGAAATTGTCTTTTATTTCAGTTTCACAACAAACATCCATTTTTTTTACAAATATATTTTATTTAAAAAAAAAAACAAAAAAAAAAACTAATTCTGTAAGATGTCCCAGAAGCAGGCGAGGATGATCTGCCTGTGCGCTCTGCTGGAGGATGTCCCCTCCTATATAGCAACAAGTCATGGAGACCAGAGCAGGGCACAGGCAGCCCCAAGCCCACCTGGTACTTGTATGGATTCTGTACATTTATAAAATAACTTAAATTACATTGATTGTCCCTTAACACAAAGCCCAGCTCCTGTTCTCCTCCTACACAGCCCATTCTGCCCCTTTAAATATGCCAAAAAATCGTGTGTGACTGTGTTTTATTTAATAATAATGTTTGGAGTTAATAGTCCAAATTTAGATTTTTTGTAATGACTTCCTTTTTTATTTTTATTGTTTTATTTTTTGCAATGTAACCATCACGATAAAATAGGGCTGCGAACCTTCTCTCTTCTCCTATTGCACAATCCAAAAGATAGAAATTTTTAACATAAAAACCCCCCCAAAAATAACAATAATCATAAATGTTACAGTTTGTTTCAAGTCGTCAACAAGTCTATGTTCTAGATGAAAAGAACAGGACCGGGGGCTCTGAAGATAAAATATAATAAATAACAGATCAAAGGTTAAAAAAAACGACAAGAAAAAAACATAATATTAATAATAATTAAACAGATTTTTTTTTACAAAAATGAACAACACAATGTCTATACAGTGAATGCGCCCAGAACACAATGTGCTCTGGAAAACTTTGGTGCCAGAGGGGGTTCTGCATTTGGCACAAGAAATGGATGAAATAATAAAATAAAAGCATTTTTTTGGGGGGACGGAGGGGGGTTGTTCAGTTAGAAAAAAAAAAAAAGTGGAAACCTGTATTTTAGAAGTCCTGGTGTCCTGAGTTCCCTCAAAATGTCGCAGAACTCAAAGACACTTTCAATACTTACAAATATTTCAAGTCCTGCAGCTTTCAATGATAGTGGATTGTCCTGTCCACCAGAGGTTCTTATAAAATATATGTCCATCCCTACCACACAAGAAAGTAGAAATCAGGTGGCAAGGAGGTGGGTGCCCTTAGACTGGCCTTAGTAAGGGCACCGACGTGACCACAGGATGGGAATAGTAGACTGGATGGGGGAAAGTCAGGAGGGGCTGGCTGACTGGCACGTTGGCCGCAGAGCTTGCGCTCTCGGCGCTGGAGGAGTTCTCATGGTACAGTATGGGCACCCGCACAATTCTCTGGGCAGCCGCGTGGCTCAGGTTGGCAGCCTCAAGTTCTGCTGCCAGTTGCCTTTTCCACTTGTTTCTGCGGTTCTGGAACCAAATCTTGACTTGGGTCTCTGTCAAATGGAGAGAAGCTGCCAGTCCTGCCCTCTCCGAGCTGCTCAGGTACCTCTTCATGTCAAAGGTGGACTCCAGCTGGAAGACCTGGCTCCTGGAGAACACCGTCCTGGTCTTCTTCTTCCTGCAGGGCTTCTTGTCTGGACTGTCCTCCCTTTTCTTCCAGTCCTCGCCACTCTCGTCTTTCTTGCCTCCTTCCTCAGGTTCACTCTCTTCCAGGATGATTTCCTCTGGGCTCTTGGAGTCGCTCTCCTTGTGGTCCAGGTCCTGTTTGAGGTTGTGGATGGGTTCTGGAGACTCTCTTTCACCGCCAGAGACAGGAGAAGATGGACCAAGCAGAAGGCTCTTCTCATGAACTATCAAAACACACAAACCAACAGAGGAGTCATTAATCATCGTCCCAACAACATTATCGGTTATGTCATTGTTACAACCGATTTATCTGCAACCATGTCTTCTGAGGAACATGATGCAATTACCAAGCCCAGAGCAAGGTCATCAGCCTGGGCATCTGGTCCAGCACACAACACATTATCACTAGGGTCCCGAAAAGAATTAGAAGAACCCACCATGTATATAAATCAACCACATATTTCATCCCTTTGATACTTTGAGTTCTCCTTATTTGAATAATTGCCTTCTAATATGTAGATCCAGAAAAAGAGGAAGGTAATGTGAGAAGATGATGAGAGCCAAATGCACCTAAAAAAAAAGCTCCATTTCCTCTCCCTCCTATTTATCTCATTATCTTTCTTTTCATCCATCAAACTCTTCTTCATTGCCCGAAAAAAAGCCATCAGAGAACATCTGAAACCCAGGAGCACTTACCTCCCTATTAATACACCTGTCCATTAGGACATTAGCAGGGACCTATTCATTCCAGATTAAGCTAATTGAAATGTCTCCTCCAATAAAAAGTATTAGAAATTCATTCTTCTCAGCTTCTCACATTGTCCTAGGCAAATGAAGGGCAACGAGAAGAATTTGGTTGAGGTTTGATCTCATCATCGGTCCTTACCATCGTTCGATGTATGCGTTTTCGAACGACTTTTGGGGCTATCCCCCTGAGGCTAGGCTAGGAGTTGTGGCTATGTGGTATCCCCTTTAACCCTTCATCTAACAAAACGTGATGGAACCTGGTGTGATTTACCTTCAGTCCTGGGTGTATGACCTCCATGCGTCAAGGTGTAGGAGTACCACCAGGCAGGGGACCTCTCCAGGTAGTGGGCAGGTAAAGCGAACCTCTGAGTTGGGATCTCCAGCCTTGGAAAGGAGAGATCAGTCAGGGGGGATAAGGCAAAGGCTGCTCCATCCAAGGTCCCCTTGATGGGGGTGAAGAGAGCTTTTGGTGGACGAGCTGCTTTAGGTGGCTCACAAGTCAGGAGGCTCTTGATGGAGAAGGGAGACTCCTTGGCCGGGGTGCTATTGCTTTCTTGTCCCGTTTCTGGCATGGCTGAGGTCAGATGTAACCATCAACCAAAAGAAAAATGTAAAAAATAACAAAATGTAAAAAAAATAATGAAAGTTTTCTTTTTTTTTTTTCTCTCTCTTTCCAAATGGACCCCCTACAAATCCAGGAGCTGATGAGAAGCTGGCCAGGGGACTACAACTCCCAAGCAAACATTTGAAAGGAAGGCCAGGAAGGTAGAATGACAAACTAAACAGCCATCCAGGGAGTAGACAGTCAGCACCTGCAAACTGGGAAGGCTGGTAGCAACTGGGAAAAAGCAAGAGAAGGAAGAGTCAAAGAGGAGGAGGAGGAGGGATGGAGGGAAGAGGAGCAGGCGGTGGAGGAGGAGGAGGGCTCAGCAGCACGGCCCACAGGCTGGAGGGACTCTCCACCATGGGCTTTATAGAGTCCAGCTAGGCAGCAAATGAGGACAGGACAAAGGACAGGACCCCCAGAGGCGGGCACAGGGCACCCAGCTCCGGGGAAGGGGCACTGCCGCCTCACACACAGTATACTGCCCCGAGTCTCCTGACAACTTCTCCAGGACCTTGTACAGTGTCAGCAGTGCCAGCTCTGCCTGTGCCCATGTGCCCGCCATCTACAGAGCACAGGTATCTGCGCCAGAAGCCCAGCTGATGATGTCATCAATCCTTGACCGAGTCAATGAGACGATTCATTCAGCAATCTGTCCAATCTCCATCGCATCGATCTGAGCGCCCCGACATTCACCCGGCCCCAGCCTCCAGCTGCCCCCCCCCCCCCAGTAATGCAAATTATTACATCCATTATTGAAATAACACAACATTATCTATCTATCTATCTATCTATCGATCTATCTATCTATTATCTATCTATCTATCTATCTATTATCGATCTGTCAAATATCAATCAATATCACATATCTATCTATCTATCTATCTATCCTTCCATCTCCTATCTATCTATGTATCTATTATCTATCTGTCATATATCAATCTATATCACATATCTATATCTATGTATCTATCTAGCCATATCCTGTCTATCCATCTATCTATCTATCTATCTATCTATTCTTTCTTTCTTTCTTTCTATCTATCCATATCTATCTATTATCTATCTATCTATCTATCTATTATCTATCTATCTATCTATCTATCTATCTATTCTTTCTTTTTATCTTTTATCTATCTATCTGTCAAATATCTATCTATCCATCCATCTCCTATTTATCTTTCTATTTATCTGTCTATCTATCTATCTATCTATCTATCTATCTATCTATTCTTTCTTTCTTTCTTTCTTTCTTTCTGTCTTTCTATCTATCTATCTATCTATCCATATCCTATCTATCTATTATCTATCTATCTATCTATCTATCTATCTATCTATCTATCTATCCTTTCTTTTTATCTATTATCTATCTATCTATCTGTCAAATATCTATCCATATCCTATCTATTTATCTATCTATCCATCCATCTCCTATTTATCTTTCTATTTATCTGTCTCTTTCTATCTATCTATCTATCTATCTATCTATCTATCTATCTATCTATATCTAATCTATCTATCTATCTATCTATCTATATCTAATCTATCTATCTATCTATCTATCTATCTATCCATCTTTCTATCTATCTTTCTATATCTAATCTATCTATCTATCTATCTATCTATCTATCTATCTATCTATCTTTCTATCCATCTATCTATCTCTCTATCTCTATTATATATCTTTTTATCTTCCCACTGCTGAGCCATTCCGTCTTCCAGTAACAGGTAGGTACAATCTGTACAGTAAGTACTTTCTGCAGTCTCTTGGTCCATGTGACACTGGAGATGGGATGATGCAGGAGGTCAGATATCCGGGGCTTGATGTGATTATGAAGCTGTTATCTATAATGATATCATTGATATGGAGCCCAGAGGCCGCTGCCTATAGGTGCCACTTGCAGTATAGCCCCGGGCGATGGGGACACCCCAATACACAGTCCTGCTTCAGGGACTATTGGGAGAACCTGGGAACCTCTGGTGAAGATGTAAATCTGCAGGATCATCCCTGGAGAAGTCACTGGGTGGACATCAAACATCAGCATCTATCTATCTATCTATCTATCTATCAATCATCTATCTATCCATGTAGCTATCTATCTATCTATCCATCCATCCATGTAGCTATCTATCTATCTATCTATCTATCAATCATCTATCTATCCATGTAGCTAGCTAGCTAGCTATCTATCTATCTATCTATCTATCCATCCATCCATCCATGTAGCTATCTATCTATCTATCTATCTATCTATCTATCAATCATCTATCTATCCATGTAGCTAGCTATCTATCTATCTATCTATTATCAATCTTATTTGTATCTATATATCTGTCTGTCTTTCTATCTTTCTATTTATGTATTATCTATCCATCCATCTTCTATCTATCTCCATCTATCTATCTATCTATCTATCTATCTATCTATCTATCTATTCTATCTATCTATCTATCTATCTATCTATCTATCTATCCATCTATCTCTCCATCCATTACATTTTTCTCATTCATGATGCCATTTGTCACCTTAGATCTGGTGATTTAGGGTTCCTCTCGGCAGCAGGCTCATTTGCTGGTGACAGATGTTACTTTTGCGGGACAGATGCGTTTTCCGGGCGATTATTGGCCGTATATTCGCATAACGCCTGTGACACGCACACCGGGCGGCGGGAGAAATGGCAATGGTCTTTCTGAAGAGCCTGTTCCCCCCGCGGCACCGCACGGTAACGCCTGCGGTATTTAATCTTCCCCGGGAAGAAAATCGTTCATTTTACAGCGAGTTACACGAACCCCCGCAGGATGGATGGCTCCCCTCGTGCGGAGGCGGCTGCGGGTTTTATGGGCGCTCCATAACGAAATATGTTCTCTAAAACGAATTCTCAAACGCTAACAGTATTGTTAAATAGACGCACAACGTAAA